>AWOL01S0031895.1:140422-163559 GCA_000715115.1 Nicotiana otophora
TTGTTGTTGTAGATCGGGCTGCACACCGCAGCAGGCCTTATTGACTTTATTATAATTGTGGATGGGGTTGCATGCCGTAGTATGACTTATAGGCATTTGATTAGCACTTGTACAGGATCCGCCCCTTCGGAGTCTGACAAACCAGTAGCGGGCGCAGACACAGTGATATATATATATACACGTACTTTGATGAGGGGCTTATGAGCCAGAAACCCGTACAGTGCTAAGTGATTGTGTGTGTGTATGTGTGTGATGAAGTGGGCAATTGAGACAAACAACTTGAGTATGTTGAGGGTGAGAGTACTTGGGAATATCACCATGAAATTATTCATATGACATGCATACTTAGCATGTAGGCATACTTCCTCATGCTAGACGGTAATGTGACATTTATGATTTGACATGTACATTTGACATGTAAGCATAGAGATATATATTTTTCATGCTCGGAGGTATATGATAATTCATGAATTGGCATGCACATTTGACAACTCTTTTAAATGGGTATTAAAAGAGAAGATTCGCCACCTAACTATTTTGAGGTGCGCTAGGGAACCTATATGCACATAACTCTATTAGAACTAGTCCATGTTACCAAAGATCGTCCACAACTGTAGGTCCCGGCCTAAGTTCATACTATGTGGATTATTATATTATAAATGTCCTATATAACAACATAACCGAGAGAAGACAAAGGATTTAAAGGTTCTGTTATTAACAAGTGTAAAGAAAATCGGAAAAAAATTAAGTTATATAGATAATCAGTACAAGTCTTTAGATGTTACACGGTACAACTCAATTGTTATAAATTCAACAAACTAAGTGTGAACAAATAATCATATAAAGAAGAGGGAGGGGTCCTATGTTTTTTAGCCTAAAGGATCACCCCGTGCAACATAAATAATATTTCGCAACTCCCTTAGGGTAGGGGTCACTCATATAATTCAGCGGGCACAGACTATCATCTTCTGCTTCCCAATTACTATGTTAAAGTTGTTTACCTGAAGCATTTTAATTCAATTCTAAACCGCGTCGTATGCGTGCACTACCCGTCCCATATCTATGGTCTAAGAGGCTTTAGAACCTCCTATTTGGGTGGTTCAAGCCATTACTTAGGATGCTCAAAATGATAAAACTAGCTCGCATTCAACACATACAGGACTTCACATAAAATGTAAGAAAGGGCTCAAGTTAACCCCAACACATAAACCACACATGCACGTGACAAGTTTAGGCAGTAGACAATTTCAAAGTTAAACATTATAGCCATTAAGTCTTATAGGTATGGTTTCTAGGCAATTCTGATTTTCAGTATTGTACACGCAGCAATGCAACTTTAGGCTAATAGGTTTGCAAATTAAGGCATTACAACCATATAGGCATGATATCTCAATATTGTGCAATGGGGCAGTAAAACAACTTCGAGAGCCCAGAATTAACAGGATCTTATGCAAGTGACAATATCCTATTGGCAGGATTTCTAATAGTTGATAGACGCCATTGAGTTTATAAGATTTTATCCTTGTAGGAATGATTTCTATGTATGGTAACACAATGATGTAACAAAGTAGTTGGTTAATTAATTAAAACCCTGTAGTCGTGATATTCAGGTTACCAGCATATGAAGACAATAGAAGTGACCGATTGATTAGTTGAAACCCAATAGACATGGTATCTAAATAAGCGACAGCAAAATAATGTTATTGTATCATATAGGCATGTTGTCTAAATGTGCACAAAAATAGACTTAGAAAATAGGTATGGCGAGTATTAACATGCTTTGAGTAGTATATGAGTGAAGTGTGTGAGATTCCTATAGGCATGATTCTATTAGTGTACATAAATAAAGCACGCTAAACGAAATAACAGATAAGGCATGCTAAATGAAATAGCAAATAAAACACATAGACCCTATAAGCATATTTTCTACCCTTTGATGCAAGCATTAGAATACCCCTGCCCCCTTTTTCATTAAATTCCCCATCATTCAGTTTTACAAGTTATTATAGGCCATATTGAACAATCACAGACATAATTACAAATATAGAGTAACCCAGTAACACATCAGGGCCTTCTAATAGGCTTAGAACTTTGCACGGACAGCAGGTCCAAACTCCAAGTGTGGACAGTTATTTCAGACCTCCAGTACCAAAGCAGGCCCAACATACTAGGCCCAAATGAATAACTTACTTACCCAAAGGGATGCCAAACATAGCCATACAGGTGACAAACTACACATAGAATTAATTAAACAGCTTTGAAGCTTTAAACACTTAGTTCTTAAAGTCGTGCCTAATAGCAATTCTAGCCAATATATATAGATAGGATCATACTAAATGGGAAGGAACACAAAGAATTTATGAGGCAAGTTTATGGTTATCATTCCAAAAACAGAGTTTATGAGTAACAAGGTTATTTCAAACAAAGTTTCAAAACAAAGAATGGTCCAGAACTAGCTTAAAGAGCTTTAGGCAGGGGTTTGAGCATGAAAATCTAGTAGTGTCATAGACAAGAACAAGTGAGATACAGTCTTAACATGGAAGCTTTAACATGAGAGCCTGATGAGCACAACTAACATATAGAGCTTAACATGTGAAATATTCAGGCAAATACAATTTACCACACAAAGGTTTTAAATCCAATAGGTAAGCATTCAGATGAGAAGAGGCTGGCTTTCAGGTAAATAAAGTAAACATGCATCATGTGAAGAGGGCACGGACTTGTCTTAGTCGACATAAAGAGAAGTAAACTAGACATGGATTGGAATTCACCCTAGAAGTGTGAAACGGTCAGTGACCAGACATCATCAAAGCAAAGAACAAGTATGCCTTGGCATTGCAACAGTATTGGCATATAGAATTCATACAATGACAAGTTGGTTTAAGGGAAATAGCTTGTATAAATGAAAGATTTAGCATAGACACATTCAAATGGGTTATGAGCACGCCTTACTTTCCTAGGAGATTCTAAGTCATAGATTCATGATAAGCAACAGTCTTGAGTAGATTATTAGACTTAAACGTGAAGATAAGAAATTAATCAAGTTGGACATATACAATGGGCATGCATTGAGGCTAGTAATGTCACGCAAGAGCATACTAGACTAAGAACTTAGACCGTGTCATCACATAATTTTTAGCAGAACAGCAGGTGGTGCATAAGGGATTCAACAGGAAGAAAACAATTATCGGCATATGCAATTTCCCAGGGATCTAAACAAAGTGTGATAAACATCAATCAGGTTTAATTGTAAACCAAGTAAACATCATGAATCGACTTAGCTAACTATGCGAAAAATCCGAATTAGAGCAGGCTTGAAGTAGCATAATAATAAACACCCAAAGGAATGCACACATTCACGGAGTAATGAAATTACGAGAGTATAAGATATTAACCAGTTGCGAACAAACTAAACAAAGGATGAAGAACTCAAAATCTCAAGAATAGCTGCGATTACTGAAAAAACAATGAAACCCTAAACCCTCAGTCCTTCAGAGTTCACAGAAACCTCGAAATAGACTTTGAGCAGTGCTTGCGCCGGAGGAGGTTAATTAACAGAATCCGGTCCCCTCGGCTTTTTGTCAGCCAAAATCAAAATCTCCGAATAGTATAGGATGAATGAGAGTGGGAGAGTAGTGGTAGTAGTAGTCATACCAGTACTCGTTTTGACTTGGAGGGGAAGCGGTGAAGGGGGTTTATATAGTGATCGGTTTGAACAGACAATCATGAAAAATAATCAATTTAAACATAAAAACGGAGAGAAAAGATCTCATGCAATCAGAATCGGTAAAGGATATGGACATATCAAACCCTAGTTGGGTCAAGTAAACAGTAAATTAAACTAAGAGTGCAAGAATCGCTTCCGTTCAAGTGTATGTAGACGAGATACCGTTTGAATCCTTGAAGATCGAAGTCAATCAGGGCAGATTCTGAAAGGTTGTACTTGCCAAAATTGGGAAAGTACTAAGTAACACCATGAAAGCATGAGTAGTAGCGGAATAAGGCAAGCAAATAGTTATAGAATTCCATAGTATAGCCGGATTCGAAGATGATTTGGGGAATAACGCGAGCAGGATTTTGTGAAGAGAGGGGAATTAGAGAGAATCAAAGGCGGTCAATTGGGGGAATGGTCTTTAGGGTTTGGTTATGGGGATATAAGGAGAATGTGGGATTTATTATGGGCCGTTGATCATTTGAGATCAACGGCCAAGATTAACTAGGAAACTGGGTGGGTCAAAGGTAATAGGTTGTTTGGTTAGGCTACTAAGAGATCAAAGAAGTGGGCCGAGTATTTGGGCCTGCTTTTGGTCTGACAAAATTTGCTTAGGACTGTGCTAGATATTAAATACAAAGAATTAAGGGAAAACTAGTTTAATAAAAATGCTAAATAAATATAAAAAATACTATCTATGTAACTTAACATTTTAAAATAATAGATGAAGGTTATAAAAATATAAAACATTATTTTGACCCTAAATACAATGACAAAATGCAATAAATTTTAATGTATAGGCTATTATTGCAAAAATACGTAAATAGTTCAAAAAATACAAATGTAATTATATGAAGTGAAGTAAATTATTATAAAACACACGCGTGGATAAAAATAATAAATTATTAAATATTTGAACAATTTAAATGCAAGAAAATTAATTTTAAAACCTTAAAACAATTATGAAAAATTATAGAAAACACTTATATGACTCTTGAAAATTGGTGATGATGCAAAAATAACATTTTGAAAGTATATATGATGTTTATAAAAATATGAGGGCAAAATTTGGTATCAACAGTTGCCCCTCTTTACCCAGAAATGATGAAAGAGTTGTTGGGTAAAGAAAATATTGACCAATGTTATCCGAAATGAGGGAGGATGATGTGTTTTTGAAAAAATGGGGGTCGAACACTGGTTCTTCAGTTGCCTACATATCCCTAGTGTTATGGGAATCAGGCCGTGTATAATTCTGGATCCAACGGCAAATGAAACTGATTGAGCTATTATGAAAAATGGTTATGCATTCAAGAAAAGTTCTGTTGTATAAGGATGGTGTCATGAGTAACAGATAATTTCGGACGGAGCTATGAATGCGAGATTGAACGTTATGGATGTTTAAGGAAAATATTTGAGCGATTACGAGACAAGGGTAATCAATTGCTGATCATCGGTTACGTTTGAGATGATCAAAGGATGTGAACATTATGAGCGAAAATCGGAACGAGAATTGCTCCTGCTTATAGAACGGTTACCTCCCAGATTATCTGCAAAACTTAAAACACGATGCACGCGAAGATATATAGGGTTTTTGCGAAAATTTAAATATGATGCAAATTCCTTTCGGACCATGAGAATTGTCTTTAGATAATGAGGATGATGTCCTTAGACCTTGACGTCCTAAGCCATGAAGCTAATGCTAAGGGATTCACAGGCCATGAAATGCAAAGATACGGAAATATCGATCGTTCGATAGAGGGAATATTTGATTCTTAGTTGTACGCGAAAACAAGACAAGGCAGCGCTTAGCCCTGTATGTGATGAGGGCAGTGTTTAGCCCTATGTAGGGGAAGGAAGCGTTCATCCTTATGCAATGATAGAAGCAATGTTTAGCATTATGCAATCAACGGAGACAGTGCTTAATCTTATGCAAGGAAAGACAATGCTTAGCCTTATGAAATAATGAAGGCAGTGCTTAGCCTCACGCAAAGAATGAAGGAACTGCTCAGTATCATGCAAGGAAATGCAGTGCTTAGCCTTATGTAATAATGAGGGAAATGTTCAGCCCTATGAAAAGAATGGAGACAGTGCTTAGTCTCATGCAAGGGAAGGCAGTGCTTAGCCTTATGCAATAATGGAGGCAGTGCTTAGCCTCATGCAATGTAATGGAGACAGTGCTTAGTCTCATGCAAGGAAAGGTAGTGCTTAGCCTTATGCAATGATGGAGGCAGTTCTTAGCCTCATGCAATGTAATGGCGACAGTGCTTAGTCTCATGCAAAGGAAGGCAACATTTAGCCTTATGCAATAATGAAGGCAGTGCTTCGCCTCATGCAACGTAATAGAGATAGTTCTTAGTCTCATGCAAAGAGAGGCAGCGTTTAGCCTTATGCAACTATGAGGGAATTGCTTAGCCCTACGTAATGTAATGAGGGTAATACTTAGCCCTATGCGGGAAAATCAACAATTAAATGTGAGAGGGAACGGTGGTCCTTAACTTGACGTATTTGTGCTTGGCGACTTCTGTCGGTGTGAAGATAGTGATCTTATTGTATGTATATATTTGCGGGAGTGCTTATTATGTCCATTTTTCCTGCATCAAAAGAAAAATCATGAGTTGTGGGGTGTAAAGGTCGGTTCTTGCTCTCGATTCCTCGCTTTGGCTTCGCTCCTGTATTGACACCTTGTTCGAAATTTTTGAAAATATGCATTTGGGCCAAATGATTTATATAAAAATGTAGTTGTTCAAAATATGTGATAATGGATAAAAGCAAAAAACATTGTCGAATTAGTGACTGTGACATGCTTTTGAGACATTGCAACCTCCTCAACTTGGAATTTTGAGGACCCTCCTCAACTCGGAATTTTGAGGACCCTCCTCAAAATTCTGCCCCAGTTTAAATGCATACTTCTGGTGATACATTCGTGGTTATCCTTGACATAATGAGATTTGACAAACTCGAGATCTTGCCCCAGTTTCTGACCATAGGGGAGAATGAAGGTTTTTTATGATGTGACCGAACCCACAGGGCTGCCTACGCATCCCCTCTTAAACATGAATCAAGTCAAACATAGGTCAGGTTACCTAAAATAGAAGGTGCAAATATAATCTTAAATATAATATCTCTTGACTGCGTCTGAGTTGATAGGTTTTGGCCATCCAGTTCTGCAAGTGTAATCGCTCCTCCCGCCAGTACTTGGTAAACCATGTAAGGGCCTTGCTAGTTAGGTGAGAATTTCCCTTTTGCTTCATCCTGATGTGGGAAGATCCATTTCAGCACCAACTTCCCTGGTTTGAATTTCCTTGATCTAACCTTTTTGTTAAAAGCCCTTGCCATTCTATTATGGTAGAATTAGTTGTGACACACTACGTTCATCCTCTTACCATCAATAAGAGCCAGCTATTTATACCGACATCGTATCCATTCTGTGTCGCTGAGCTCGGCCTCTTGTATGATTCTTAAGGAAAGAATCTCCACTTTGGCGGAAATAACGGCTTCGGTACCATAGACCAGTAGATAGGGGTCGCCCCAGTTGACGTATGAACTGTGGTGCGATACCCGAGCAAAGCAAATGATAGCTTCGCATGCCATTTCTTATAGTTGTCCACCATTTTCCTCAATATCTTCTTGATGTTCTTGTTGGCGGCTTCTACGGCTCCATTAATCTATGGCTTGTATGCTATAGAGTTCCGATGCTTGATCGTGAATGTTTCACACATAGCTTTCATCAGATCACTGTTGAGATTGGAGGCATTGTTAGTAATGATTGACTCAGGTACTCTATATCGACAAACAATACGATCCCGGACAAAATCTGCTACGACCTTCTTAGTCATAGCCTTATAGGAAGCGACTTCAACCCATTTCGTGAACTAATCTATAGCCACCAATATGAACATGTGTCCGTTTGAAGCAGCGGGTTCAATTGGTCTGATGACATCCATGCCCCAAGTAGAGAAAGGTCAGGGTGAACTCGTTGCATTGAGTTCATTGGATGGAACTCGTATCATATCAGCATATATCTGGCATTGGTGACACTTTTGAACATATTTGATGCAGTCTATCTCCATTGTCATCTAGAAATACCCTGCTCTTAATATTTTCTAGGCCAAAACGAACCCGTTCATGTGACATTCGCAAGTTCCGGTGTGTATTTCTTCAAGCAATCTAGATGCCTCCTTGGCATCGACGCATCGCTGCAATCCCAAGTCAGGAGTCCATCTATACAGAATTCCTCCGCTCTGAAAGAAATGGTTGGCCAATCTTCAAAGTGTGTGCTTCTGAGTGTGTGTGGAATTTTTTGGATATTATCCTTTCTCCAAATACTCATTGATATCATAGAACCATGGATTTCCGTCAAACTCTTCTTTAACATGAGCACAATAAGCTGGATGCTTACGAATCTCTATTAGGATAGGATCAATGAAAATCTTGTCCGGATGCTGTGTCATGGAAGAAAATATGGCTAATGCATCTACGAACTCATTCTGGATCCTTGGAAAATGCTTGAATTCTATCTTTGCGAACCTCTTGATCAACTCTTGTACACAATGCAAGTATGGCAATATTTTAGTGTTCTTAATGGCCCATTCTCCTAGTACCTAGTGTACAATTAGATTAGAATCCCCGATTACCATCAACTCTTAAACATTCATGTCGATGGCCTACCTGAGTCCCAGGATGCAGCCCTCATATTCTGCCATATTGTTGGTGCATGGAAACCTGAGCTTTGCGGATATTGGATAATGTTGACCAGTTGCTAATACTAAAACAGCCCTAATGCCCACTCTCTTGAAGTTTACTGCTCCATCAAAAAACATCCTCCAACCATCATATGTCTTAGCAATATCCTCACCTACAAAGGGGAAAAACGTCTTCAATGGTTTGTATTCTCCGTGTACCAATGGAGCAGTAAAACAACTTCGAGAGCCCAGAATTAACAACTTCTTATGCAAGTGACAATATCCTATATGCAGGATTTCTAACAATTGATTGACGCAAATGATTTTATAAGATTTTATCCTTATAGGCATGATTTCTATGTATGGTAACACAATGAAGTACAAAAGTAGTTCATTAATTAATTAAGACCATGTAGTCGTGATATCCAGGTTAACAGCGTACCAAGACAATAGAAGTGACCGATTGATTAGTTGAAACCCAATATACATGGTAGCTAAATGAGCATTAGCAAAACAACGTTATTGTATCCTATATGCATGTTGTCTAAATGTGAACAGTAATAGACCTAGAAAACAAGTATGGCGATTACTAACATGCTTTGAGTAGTGTATGAGTCAAGTATGTGTGATCCCTATAGGCATGATTCTATTAGCATGCAGAAATAAAGCACGCTAAACGAAATAACAAATAAGGCATGCTAAACGAAATAACAAATAAAACACATAGACCATATAGGCATGTTTTCTACCCTTTGATGCAAGCATTAGAATACCGCAGCCCCCGTTTTTACTAATTTCCCCATCATTTAGTTTTACAAGTTCTTACAGACCATATTGAACGATCACAGACCCAATGACAAATATAGAGTAACCAGTAACACATCTTGACTTCAAATAGGCTTAGAACTTCGCACAGACAGCAGGCCCAAACTCCAGGTGCGGATAGTGTATTTCAGACCTCAAGTACAAAAGCAGGCCTAATATACCATGCCCAAATGAATAACTTACTTACCCAAATGGATGCCAAACTTAGTCATACAGGTGACAAACTACACATAGAATTAATTAAACAACTTCGAAGCTTTAAACACTTAGTTCTTAAAGTCATGACTAATAGCAATTCTAGCCAAGATATATAGATAGAATCATACTAAATGGGAAGGAACACAAAGAATTTATGAGGCAAGTTTAAGGTTATCATTCCAAAAACAGAGTTTATGAGCAACAAGGTTATTTCAAACAAAGTTTCAAAACAAAGCATGGTCCAGAACTAGCTTAAAGAGCTTTAGGCAGGGGTTTGAGCATGAAAATCTAGTAGTGTCATAGACAAGAACAAGTGAGATACAGTCTTAACATGGAAGCTTTAACATGAGAGCCTGATGAGCACAACTAACATGTAGAGCTTAACATGTGAAATATTCAGGCAAATACAATTTACCACATAAAGGTTTTAAATCCAATAGGTAAGCATTCAGATGAGAAGAGGCTGGCTTTCAGGTAAATAAAGTAAACATGCATCATGTGAAGAGGGAACAGACTTGTCTTAGTCAACATAAAGAGAAGTAAACTAGACATGGATTGGAATTCACCCTAGGCGTGTGAAACGGTCAGTGACCAGACATCATCAAAGCAAAGAACAAGTATGCCTTGGCATTGCAACAGTATTGGCATATAGAATTCATACAATGACAAGTTGGTTTAAGGGAAATAGCTTGTATAAATGAAAGATTTAGCATGGACACATTCCAATGGGTTATGAGCACGCCTTACTTTCCTAGGAGATTCTAAGTCATGGATTCATGATAAGCAACAGTCTTGAGTAGATTATTAGACTTAAACGTGAAGATAAGAAATTAATCAAGGTGGACATCTACAATGGGCATGCATTGAGGCTAGTAATGCCACGCAAGAGCATACTAGACTAAGAACGTAGACCGTGTCATCACATAATTTGCAGCAGAATATCAGGTGGTGCATAAGGGATTCAATAGGAAGAAAATAATTATGGGCAGATGCAATTTCCCAGGGATCCAAACAAAGTGCGATAAACATCAATTAGGTTTAATTGTAAACCAAGTAAACATCATGAATCGACTTAGCTAATAATGCAAAAAATCTGAATTAGAGCAGCCTTGTAATGGCATAAGATTCAACACCCAAAGGAATGCACACAATCATAGAGTAATGAAATTATGAGAGTATAAGATACTAACCAGGTGCGAACAAACTAAACAAAGGATGAAGAACTCAAAATCTCGAGAATAGTTGTGATTACTGGAGAAATAATGAAACCCCAAACCGCTAGTGCTTCAGCATTCACATGAGCCTCGAAATGGACTCCAAGTAGTGCTTGCACCGGAGGAGATTAATCAATAGAACCCAGTGGCCTTGGCTTTCAGCCGCCAAAATCAAAATCTTAGAATAGTATAGTATGAATGAGAGTAGGAGTATAGTGGTAGTAGTAGTCGTTCAGACTTAGAAGGGAATTGGGAAGGGGGTTTATATAGCGATCGATTTGAACAGACAATCATGGAAAACAATCAATTTAAACATAAAAAAAGGAGAGAAAAGATCTCATGCAATCAGAATCGGTAAAGGAGATGGAGATATCAAACCCTAGTTGGGTTCGGTAAACAGTAAATCAAACTAGGAGTGCAAGAATCGCTTTCTTTCAAGTGTATGTAGACGAGATGCCATATGAATCCTCGAAGATCGAAGTCAATCAGGCCTGATTCTGAAAGGTTGTACTTGCCAAAATTGGGCAAGTACTAAATAACACCATGAACGCGTGAGTAGTAGCAGAATAAGGCAAGAAGATCGTGATAGGATTCCATAGTATAGCCGAATTCGAAGAGGATTGTGGGAATAACGTGGCTTTGGTTTTGTGAAGAGAGGGGAAATAGAGAGAATGCAAAGGCGGCCAATTGGAGGGGATGGTCTTTAAGGTTTGGGTAAATGATCAACAGCCAAGATTAAATAGGAAACTGGGCGGGTCAAAGGTAATGGGTCATTTGGTTGGGCTGTAGAGGGATCAAAGAAGTGGACTGAGTATTTGGGCCAGCTTTTGGTCCGAACAAATTGGCTTAGGATGGGGCTAGATTTTAAATACAAGAAATTAAGGGGAAATAGTTTAATAAAATAGATAAATAAATATAACAATACTATTTATGCAACTTAATAAATTAATATAATAGATGAAGGTTATAAAGATATAAAAAATTATTTTGACCCTGAATAAAATGACATAATGCAATTAATTATAAAGTATATGCAACTAGTACAAAAATACATAAATAATTTAAAACTACAAATGTAATTATATGAAGTGAAATAAAATATTATAAAACACACGTCTGGGTAAAAATAATAAATTATTAAATATTTGAACAATTTAAATGCAAGAAAATCAATTTTGAAGCCATAAATAAAAATATGAAAAATTATTGAAAATAGTTATTTGACTCTAGTAAATTGTTAATGATGCAAAAATGATATTTGGAAAGAATAAATGATATTTATAAAAATATGAGGGCAGAATTGGATATCATCAATATTAACATATATGCATAGAGATGTAAGTTTCTCATGCTAATTGATAAAAGAAAAATTTTATCTGATAAGGTAAATTGGAAAACACAATTCTCATGATAAACTCATGTTTAAATGATTTAATTGGTAAGATTTACACTTGGACTGTTATACTTGAAAGTCATGTCTGTTTTTCCATATCTATGAACTAGCTGAACATTTCATCTCTTGAGTTATATACCTTTACTATCTTCACTATACTATCATGAATTGTTATTGGCTATTGGTATTGGACATCGACCTTCTCCGGGCTTTTTACTGCTTTCAACCTAAGGTTAGGCTTGTTACATATTGAGTACATAGAGTCGGTTGTACTCATATTATACTTCTGCACCTTGCGTGCAGATTTTGGAGCTGATGTTGCTGTATACGACGGGAGCTGACATTGAAGATGTACCTGCGTTCTGGTTATAGCTGTCGCTTGTTCTTGGTAGCTTTAGATTTATAAATCTGTTTATGTATACTTCGAATAGATGATACATTTATTTCATACCAGCTTTATAAATTCTCAGTTTTAGAAGCTCATGACTTGTACTACCAATCCTTGTGATTTGTATAGAAAGCTCAGTTATTCTATTTATTGATTCCTGTTATCCTATTTGAGTTGTGTTGTCAGTCATTTGGCGGGTTGGGTTAGAAGCGATCACGACTAGCTGGATTTTGGGTCATGATACTAAGTGATTATAATTAGTGCTTGGGCAGGATCCGCCCCTCCGGAGTCTGACATGCCAGCAGTAGGCGCAGGCACAATATTTTATATATGTTCTTGATGATGGGTAGTTATGTGAGGCACTCGTACAGTGCTAAATGTAAATACTATTGATGAGTCTAATATGATACTGTTGACTTACGTGTATACTTGACATGTAGGCATAGAGATGTACTTTCTTATTCTAACTGGTAATTGACCTGCTTTATCCGTGTTGGGTTTTAAACTATTACACTTGAAAGCATGCCTAAATTCCTGAAATGAGTACGAGTTGTACTTGATATCACTGATTTATTATTTCTACGATTTATCCTGTATTTTCTGAACTCTTATCGGTTATTGGTATTGGCGTTTAACTGTTGTTCTGAGCTCGACACTGCTTTCAACCCAAGGTTAGTGATGTTACCTACTGAGTTCATTGAGTCGATTGTACTTATACTACACTCTGCACTTCGTGTGCAGATCCAGGAACATCCGGCCGAGGTGATTTTCAGGCTTGAGTTGCGCCAGCTATTTGGTAGACTACGAGGTAGCTGTCATACCGTCTGCAGTCCTTGAAGTTCTCTTCCTATTATTGTTATCTTTACTGTTTCTCATGTTCAGACAATTGTATTAGAGGATATATTTCGTACCTTGTTATTTATTAGTGCTCGTGTACTTGTTGACACCAGATTTTGATGTTGGTTGTAGTAGCATTTTGATTTTATTCTCAGATATTTTATGGTATTTCTTTCGCAGTTGAATTATTAGACCATGTTATCTCCTTTTCATTGTTAATCATGTGATTGTTGGCTTACCTAGTGGGTTGGGTTAGGTGCTATCACGACTTGTAGATTTCGGGTCGTGACATTAACCTCCCACAAGCCATTAATTAACATGGAGATGATAGTTAAACAAAGCAAGCATACTTCGTCAGAATATATATAATAAAGTATCATTTTGGCAGGAGACAAAAATTAAAAGAACTTGCGACTTTATAATAACTTAACAGCAAATTTCAGTGTGTTCATATTCAAGCAAATGTTGAATTAACGTTTTTTATTTATATAACTCATAGGAACAAGGTCTTAAAGAAATCTATTAAAGTTCTAGTCATTATATTGTCACAGAAAATAAAGCAAAGAACGAATATTTATCTCAACAGTTCTTAGGCATTATAGTGACACAATGCATTGTTTTGTAACCTACGGATATTACATGCTCCTTAAGCTTCCTTATACACGACGAGTGTTATTAAATGCTACTGTGTTGTTAAATATCCAAATAATACTTCTGTTTAGAAAATACTTTACAGCCTTTAAAAGACCAGGGTGGAGGACTTAACTACGTTACACAAACAAATCACAATTCACGAGAGGTATGATTTGCATTCAAGCAGGTATGTATACATTCAAGTATTATGCAGAGATTCCCCTATTTCAACTTAGATTTTATCTCATACATGATCTGGCAGAAAAGTCAAGGCAATTATTCTACATCCCTATTGGGACTAACAAGCAGAACTGAAGCAAAAACACAAGCAACAGCATCATTGGACAAAGGATTTAACCAGAAACCTGTTCAAATAATTTGATTAGATCTTAACGAATGTCCCACAAATTCAACAAACAAAGATATAATAGGATAGTCAAGATATGGTAAAAACAATCATAGAGGAGACGAATGAACATGTACCAAATTATAAACTCGCAAATCGGAATTTTAAATTTCGAAAGGAGCTTGAACGCAGATAGCCACCGAGATGATAGAGGATCGTTTTGTATGGATGTTGACCTCGTAGTCACGACCTTCATATGTTGGTTAAAAATAAAGATTGAAGGAGGAGGAACAAGTTTAAAAGAGAGAGTGGCAATAGTGACTGCCGGAAATGGAGAGATCATGATAGAGAAAAGAAGTCTAAAACATGGTGAAGCCTCCGTCCTTCTCCTCCAAGGGTAGGGTGTCGCTTTCTATGTGTATATCCTTGTATGTGTGTAACGACCCGACCAATCGTTTTGAGCTTAAGCATTCCCGTTCGGTGGTTTAAGGTTTTGAGAAGTTTCGTATTATGTATTATGACTTGCGTGTATGGTCGGTTCGGTTTTCGGACGTTCGTGATCGAATTGGAAGAATAATCGTTGTTTTAGAAGCTTAAGTGGTAAGAGTTGACCGCAATATGACTTTGTGGATACGACTCTGAAATAGTGTTTTGATGATTCTAATAGTTTCGTAAGGTAATTTTTAACTAATGCCTATGTGTGGTTTAGATTTGAAAGTCTGTGGGTTTATTTGATATTTTTTTGCGAAAGTGGAAAAGTTGAAGGTTTGGACGGTTGAGATGTTTGACCAGGAGTTGAATTTGTTGATATCGGATATGGATTGTGATTCCAGGAGTTGGTATAGGTCTGTTGTGTCATTTGGGACTTGCATGCAAAATTTGAGGTCATTCCGAGTTGATTCGATATGATTCGGCGCGAGTTGTAGAAGTTTGAAGTTCATTAGTTCATTAGGCTTGAATTGAGGTATGATTCGTAGTTCTGATATTGTTTGGTATGATTTGGATCCTCGAGCATGTCCGCTTTATGTTATGGAACTTGTTGATATGTTCGGACGGGGTCTCGGGGGCCCCTGGTGTGTTTCAGGTCATTTCCACATTGTTAAGGAGATCTAGTTCTGGTGTCTCGCTTCTGCAATGTTGGGGCATGGGGAGGGGGAGATTCGGTTTTGCGGGTGAAGGATTGCAGGTGTGATGGTCGCATCTGCGGGTTATGGATCGCAGATGCGAGAAGTCCGCTGCTGTGGTTGTTTTGGCGCCTCTGCGGAGTCGCAGTTGCAATGCCTTTTGTGTAGACACGGTCGTTGGACTTGATGAATTGAGCCGAAGTTGCAGGGTTTTGCTCACAGATACGAGAGCGCAAATGCAGAAATCTCTAGTAGATTACATATATAATAAGGGTTAGGTTGTTTTTATACATCTAGAGTTGTAGAGCTCGCTTTTGGGCGACTTTGGAGGGGATATTCACTATTTAGACTGTGGTAAGTACTTTTGACATGGATTTCGTTATATTTCATGACCCCCCTTGTTTTTTTATCTTTTATTTAGTGATTTGTATTGAAGAAATTGGGAATTTTTGTGAAAACGTTTCTAAAATATAAACAGATGATTTGTAGGCCGATTTGAGGTCGGAATTATTTGATTTTGGTATGGTTGGATTCGTATTTGAATAGTTGTTCGAATTTACTGAGTTTTGCCGGATTCCGCGGTGTGGGCCTGGGGTTGACTTTTTGGGTTGATGTTTTTTGTTTTCATTAAAATTGAAGCATTATTATCCGAAATTTTTTCTTATGGATTTTATTTATGATATTAAGTTATTTTGGCTAGATTCGAGTCATTCAGAGATTGTTTCACATGGGATGGTCTTTTTAGAGTATTGATTTAGCTTATTTGAGGTAATTATCTTACCTAATATGTGTGGGGGAAACTACCCCTAGGAATTGGGTTGATTGTATTATTTGAATTATGTGAAAGATGTGTACGCAAGGTGACGACTGCGTACTCGGGCTTATATGTGGTATTTGACCGGACTGGTACTCTTCTTCATGCAATAATTGAATTTGTCATATTATGTTATACCCTCCATGTTAAGTTTACTCTTAAATACCTTATTTGAAGTTGTTAGCACATATTATATTTTTTATTTGTCGAGTTTACTCTTATATACATAAATTTGAAGTTGTTACCTATTTTATTGTCAGTTACCTCTTCTATTATTGAATGATTCTTATTTGGAGTTGCTATTAAATGATATCCCTTCGTTGTCAAGTTATTCTCATGCATTTAGACGTAGTTGCTATTTCATTCCATATCATTCATTGTTAGCTATTTCATAGAAATAATCTCATTATTGAGCTTATTCTTAAATAATTAATTGAAGTTGAAGTTGTTGTTTAATTGAGTATCTTTCATTGTTGAGTTATTTTTCCCGTTTCATTTTGTTGCTATTGAGATCCTTGTACACATTGTGGTTGAGCATTGGTCTATGTGTTGTGTTGATATTGGTATAGTTGTTTTGGAAAGGTTATGGCATATGGGCACCTGTGGTACGCTGTTGTTGTGATGTTAGTACATGCGAATTTGTTGTGTGGATTGATTGTTGTTATGTGGAGCATAGGGTGGCATCTCATTATTGTTGATTGTGCGGAGTGATACTGGTTGCTATTAGACTTGTTCGATAATTCTATCATATGTTTTTCTTTCCATACTCAATCATATTCGAGTTGTGTTTATCGGGTTTAGATTTGCGAGGTATGTGCCCAGTTGGTGTTGAGGGTGACTTACTGATTTGGGTGAGTGTATATGAGATCTTCATGTTTCTTACGTCATTAGAAGTGTTGGGAAGGTTTAGGACATGGTTCTAGCTATTATGAGGATATTTACTGTGGGGATGGATTATACACAACTATAGTGGTCAGAGTTGTTGCGATGGGCATATGGGCGATGTATTACCTCATGTGGTTATACCTTGTGGGTGTATGCTTGAGTTGTTGCAGCTGGTTTGAGGTTGATACCATGTGTTTATGTAAGAATCAGTTCTTTGGGGGATGGTTGGATGTTGAAAATTTTATTCTAAGGCTTATCGGTATGGGTGGAAGGAATAATCATTGGTTGAGATGGTGTTGTCAGGCCTATGTGGATTGGGGTGACGTGGGATCACCCGCAAGTATGTGTATTGTGAGTCCATTCAATGATTTGATGACTTCGGAACAGTTGTTGGCACATTTGAGGACGAACGTTTGTTTAAGATGGGGAGAATGTAACAACCCGACCAGTCGTTTTAAGATTTAGCATTACCGTTTTGTGGATTAAGGTCTTGAGAAGCTTCGTATATGTATTATGACTTGCGTATATGGTCGGTTTCGTTTTTCAGAGGATACATGATTGAATTGGAAGAATAATCCTTATTTTAGAAGCTTAAGTGGTAAGAGTTGACCGGAGTTTGACTTTTTTGAAGGTGACTCCGAAATGGTGTTTTGAGTATTCCAATAGCTCTGTATGGTGTATTTTAGACTTAGGCGTATATCCAGATTTTGATTTGGTGGTTGGTAGGTTGATTTGATGCTTTTTAGCGAAAGTGGAAAAGTTGAAGGTTTAAAAGGTTGAATGGTTTGATCAGGAGATATCTTTGTTGATTTATGGTTCTGATTGTGATTCCAGGAGGTTGTATAGGTCCGTTATGTCATTTGGGACTTGCATATAAAATTTGGGGTCATTCCGAGTTGATTTGATATGATTCAGCGCGAGTTGTAGAAGCTGGAAGTTCATTAGGCTTGAATTGAGGTATGATTCGTAGTTTTGATGTTGTTTGGTGTGATTTGAGGCCTTGAGGACGTCCGCATTATGTTGTGGAACTAGTTGGTATGTTCGGACGTGGTCCTGGGTGTGTTTCGGACGAGTTACAGGTCATTTCCATGTTGTTAAAGTGGTATAATTCTGGTGTTTTGCATCTGCGCAGTTTGGAGCGCAGATGCAGATCCGCTTATGTGTGATTTTTTCTCGCTTCTGAGATGTTGTGGTCTGAGTGGGAGATTTGCTTTTGCGGGTGAAGGATCGCAGGTGCGAGAAGTACGCTTCTGCAGTTGTTTTGGCGCTACTGTGGAGTCGCAAGTGCGATGGCTTTTGCACAGGTGCGGTCACTGGTCTTGATGAGATGAGACGCAGATGCGGGGTTGTTCTCGCAGATATGCTATTTTGTCCGCAAATGCAGAAATCCCTGGCAGATTACCTAAATATACAAGGGTTGGGTTATTTTTATCACAGCTTGAGTTGTAGAGCTCACTTTTGGGCGATTTTGGAGAGGATTTTCACCATTTGGATTGGGGTAAGTATTTTTTACTCAGATTTGCTTATATTTCATGATCCCATTTTTGTTTTTATTATTTATTTAGTGATTTGAATTGAAGACATTTGGGATTTTTGAGAAAACTTTTCTAAGATATAATACGATGATTTGTATGCTGATTGGAGGAAGGAATGAAAAGATTTTGATATAGTTGAACTCGAATTAGAATGGGTGTTCGGATTTTGTGAGTTTTGCCGGGTTCCGAGGTGCGAGCCCGGGTTGACTTTTTGGCTTGGCTTTTTTGGTTTTCATTAAAGATTGAAGCTTTATTATCCAGAATTGTTATCTATGGCTTTTATTTAAGACATTAAGTTATTTTTGCTAGATTCGAGTCGTCCGGATGTTGTTTTACACGAAAACATCTTTTTAGAGTATTGATTTAGCTTGTTTGAGTTAGTATCTTGCCTAACTTTGTGTGGGGGAAACTACCCCTTAGGAATTTGGTTGATTGTGTTATTTGTATTATGTGAAAGACGTGTACGCGAGGTAACAAGTGCGTACTCGGGCTAATATGTGGTATTTAACCGGTTAGACTCATAGGATTCTTCATGCAATAATTAAAGTTTTCATATCATTTTTTACCAAAGTGGTTGGAAGGCTTAGAAGATAAACAAACTGAAGAAAATAAGTTTCATCGAAAGTCGAGAAGTTGGGAATGTTATATGTATTTTTGGGGTAAGACTAGGGTTCTTAACATGATAAAGAGGTTATGTTATGAGTTATGTTAGTCGTATGATAGTCGTGTGTTATATTTTGAAGTCAAGCGAGTTGTGAAACAAAAGTTGGCAAAGGTCATCACAAGTTACATTCATAATTGTGCTGAAACATATGTCAAATATAATTGAGCTTTTCTCCTATTACGCTTGGAATTAATGGATGATACACCTACCAAATTGACGATCTATGAGTCTAGTTTCTAACACATTAAGCCATTTATCAACAAGACATCAGAGTCGAGAGATATTCATGTTTTTGCAAAATTGCACAGGAAGCCCCTATGGGACCCACTTGGTCGGTGACTGACCTTCACTTGTTTTTATTTCTGTTTTGGGATGAGCTTTTCTCATTTTATGATCTTCTTTAATCCTCACACTCTAAAAACCCTCCCAAATATCTCCCCAAAGGTTCCAAACAAATTTCAAAAACAAAAAAATAATACACCATAATCCAACATCAAAGTTAGCCAAAGGTGAAGAATCACCCCTCTATGGTTTTGTGATATGAATAAGGATGATGGCGAGCTATGTTAAGCTTAGGGTTCGAATTTTATCTTCTTTCTACGATAGTTTTAACATCCTTTTGATGGTGTTTAAGGTTAATTACATATTGGTTGTGGTGTTGGTGTCAAAGATTACAAAATAGCACTTATAAGGGGAAGAAATGTTGTTATCTTTTGTTGGGTTGTTGTAAGGCTATATATATATATATATGTTGTTATAGTGGAAAAATGGGGAAACTAACTTTATTATGATATAATTTCTGTTGTTATGCATTTATATATGTTTATCAAGTGCATTGGTGAAAGAAACATATGAAACATTTGATTGGAAGTGAATATTAGCTTAGGTCACTTCTATGGTATTGTATTGCCATTGAGGGCTGTTGTAAGCTAAATATAACTTGGATTTCAACTTGAAGCTACTGTAGGAGGTATTTTTATTGTGTTCTTTCATGTGCTTAAGGTTATCTTGGTGGTTATTAAGTTAAATGGATGGACTAGATATGAAACAGTGAATAACATTGCTAATTGAGGATAGTTGGAGTTGTGAATTATTTCCTTTGTTATAAATATATTGTATAAGGATGGAATCATTGATGAATGACTTCATTATTATGTTAATAATACTATTAAGTTAATGTAAGAAGTCTATAAGGGTGATATGGGTTATACGGATTCCAATCGGAGCTTGCTGCTCGTCGTGAAGTAGTTGTGACTTGTTGTTGTTATATGGTGTCTTGTTATTTATATTTATATGTTGCTGGATTTCTCTAGTTATTGTTGTTTGTATATGGTATTGGAGGAGGTCCTTGTTACAGGGAGATGCTGCCGAATTTACATCAACGAGCTAATAGCTTAAGTAACGGACTTAGCCTTTACGCATCACTGATTTTGAATCTTCTTATGATATGGTAGATTGAGTTGAGTTGTTTGAAAAATTGCTTGGAAGGTATTAAGGACTTAACGGGGTTAAGGTATGTTAAGGCTAAAGCTTTCGTTCATTTTGGCATGATCTTGTAACTACATGTGTTGGATAACGAGACATAAAGAGAAGTTCATATTCCTAAATTTATGTACATTATCCTAGTATCATAAATTATCATATTCTCCATTATAGGGACTTTATATTCAGTTAAGTATTGACTTCTTCCAGTCAAGAGAGCGGAGGGTCTATATATTCCCTTTCGTGCACCCAACAGAGCCTCAAACTAAAATGCCTACTATAAAGAGACCTTCTACAAATTTGAAATTGTTTCTTCCATCTCTCAACAGTGCATCACAAAATCAATAATGAGATCGAAATACTCTGAGTCCATTTCACAATGAAATGCAAATCTCAAGTCCTTAGTCAAACAGAAATCCTTAGATACCACAGATCAAATATTGAACCCATTAGAACTATACTCGAGAGTCACTCACTCAAACCTAGTTCTGAATGCACAATCAAACATGCTTAACAACCAGTGCATCACTAGCACATACATACCCAAAGAGAATCTATCGAGTGAATCCTTTCCCTTGCACACAAAATCCATAGAAGAACATCAACCCGAGTCGTTCAACAACCTCCAAATAGGGTAAGTGTTCTGGACTCAGATTTGCTTATTATTCATGATCCCATCCTTTATTTTACCATTTGATTGATGAATCTAATTGAGGAAAATTAGGGATTTTGGCAAAACGTTTCTAAAATAAAAAATAGGGATTTGAACCCTAATTCAGAATCGGATTTGAATGAAACTTGTATGGTTGGACTCATATTTGAATGAGTGTTTGAAATATGTGACGTTTATTGGGTTCTAAGAGACGGGCCTGTGCCGACTTTTTTGGTTGACTTTTTGATTTTTGATAATGATCGGAGCTTTATTGCTTCGTATCAATTTATATAGCCGTGTTTTATATAGTAGAGTTGTTTTGGCTAGATTTAACACATTCAGAGGCCAATTTGAGAGGCAAGGGCTTGTTAGATTATTATTTTGGCTTGTTTAAGGTATGTATCCTGTGTAAGTGAATGCCCCTTAGGGATTAGGCCTTAAATCCCTAATTGTGTTATATGAAAGGCGACGTGTACACGAGGTGACGAGTGTGTATACAGGTGCTAGTGTGGCTTATGATCGGATTAGATCAAAGGCTATTGATACACCTTAATTTGATAATGTACTTTCTACAAAACATGCTTAAACAACTTTGTGACTACATGATCATGATCGCTACATTTGACTTAGCCGTAGTCATGCTTTATTTTTTGAACATTCCTCGAGCACTATTTTGTTATTGTCATGTCCTTTCTTTGTTGATAAGTTGTGAGCTTATATCTTGATGAAACTTTGGAATTATTATTTTGTGATATTATGGCACATGCGAACATGGTGTGCGGGTTAATTGTTTATGTGTTGAGTATAAGTGTGGCATTTCACTGTTGATGTTGTGTGGAGTATAAGGGTGGCATTTAACTATTGATATTCTTGTGGCGAAATAAGGGTGGGGATATGCGCATGTGGCAAAATAAGGGAGGCATTTTATTATTATGTACACATACGGCAAATAAGGGAGGCATTCTTGATGATGTTATATGATTATTCGTGGTGTCCTTTCTTGATGTTGTTTATGTGTTGAAAGGGGGTTGATATTTTGATAGCATAAATGTGTAACACCCTGAAAAATTTCAAAGTACTTAAGTGTAAAGCCCGGTAAAATTTGCAAAGAAAATAATGTTTTATGGTGCCGGACTAGGGTTACGTTTTTGGGCTGAACAATGCACGAGAATGAAAAGGAAAATTTTTGGCAGAAAAATGTAATTCTGCGGTCCATTATGCGACCGCAGAATCACTCTGCGGGCCGCATAATGGCTGCAGAAGTGAGCAGGAGAAGGGCCAGTGCGGGGAAATTATGCGGTCGATTATGCGACCGCATAACTGTTTTGTGGTGCATTATGCGATCGCATAACAGTTATGTGGACCGTATAGTGACCGCATACACAGACAGATTTTGGCCAACTCTGGACACCAATGTGCGACCGATATGCACTCCGCACTACCATTATGCGATCGCTTATGCGACCGCAGAACCTGTTCCGGAGCTTCATTTTTGTGTTTTCAAAACCCGACCCTACTTCGTTAAATATACGTTTTGGGCCATTATATTTAGAGATAATCTGACATATTAGAGTGAGAGAGGGTGCCCTAGAGTGAGAAGGTGTTCTCCAATAATTGTTCTTCAATTCTTGCCCAAGTTTTGGAAGATTGAGAAGGGAAACTCACTAGGTCTTCATCCTAGAGGTAAGATTCTACACCCTAACCCTCAATTTCGAATTTTGTGTAGAAATGGATAATAAGCAAGATAATTTCT
>AWOL01S0031895.1:184071-194086 GCA_000715115.1 Nicotiana otophora
TTAAGTCATATATATATATATATATATATATATATATATATATATATCCACTTTCGAAAAGTCAAAGAGGTGCTAGCTTGGCACCCTAGCATTGGCCCATATTCATACGCTTATATCTTTATATCCGGACGATGTATGAAAGAAAGGTTAAGAGTGTTGGAAACTACATTCCAAGAAATTCAATTAGGTATATAATACATCCCAAAAAGACCTCATATAACATACGAAATTTATTTCTCAAAAAGCTTCATTAGAAGGAAAATCCTTAGTCATTTTTTCTGCAACTTAAATCCGATTTTTTCCAAACTTTATATTTTATATCAAAAAATCATATATAGTCATATTATGACTTTAAATCATTTAAATCGTGATTAACTAGTCTCGTGTTCATTACCCCTTAGAAACATCCGTCCTCGAATGTTAAACTCTCAGAGATCTATAGAAAGTTTGGCAGAGTCTCCTCTGTAATGGTACTACTACCAGCCTGTCATGCAGCAAACCCAACAATACAATGCCACACGGGGCCACAATCATCAATAAGACCAACGGCCTCACACAACAAATGATAGTAACTAGTATAAGAATCCAGTATCAGATACGCACCTAAAGGCTGTGATGTCTCAGTCTGATCCTCCTCTGGAAGCGAAAACAAGTTAGGATACTTAGATTTCATGTCTTCTTCTGCTTCCCAAGTCATCTCCTCCATATTCTTGTTTCTCCAATGTACATTAACCGAAGCTACGTCCTTAGTTCTCAATCTCCGAACTTGTCTATCTATTATAGCAATGGGAGTTTCCTCATATGATAGCTGCTCTGTGACCTGAACATCATCAAGTGGAACGACTCTAGAAGGATCTCCGATATACTTATGGAGCATAGACACATGAAAGACTGGATGTATGGACTCTAACTTGGAAGGCAAGTCAAATGCATATGCTACTTGGCCTACTCTGTGTATAATCTTATAAGGTCCAATGTACCAAAGGCTAAGCTTTCCTTTCTTACCAAATATAATAACACCTGTCATCGGTGTAACCTTTAAGAATAGCCAGTCGTCTAGCTGAAACTCCAAGTCTCATCGTCGATTATCTTCATAAGACTTCTGAAGAGTCTGAGCTATTTCCTGTATAAGCTTAATCTTCTCAACTGCCTATTATACCAAACTCTGGTCCTACTAACGTAGTTTGTCAAACCTCTAACCATCCGATAGGTGACCTACACTTCCGTCCGTAAAGAGCTTCACATCGAGCCATCTAAATGCTGGAATGATAGTCGTTATTATATGCGAACTCAATAAGCGGAGGCTAATCATCCCATCTACCCCTGAAGTCTATCACACAAGCCCATAGCATATCCTCCAGTGTCTGAATAGTACGCTCAGCCTGACCGTCTGTCTGGGGATGAAATGCCGTACTAAGACTTATCTGAGTCCCCAATTCTTTTTGGAAAGACCTCTAGAAATTAGCTGTAAACTGAGCACCTCTATCAGAGATAATAGATATAGGGACACCATGAAGTCGTACTATCTCCTTAATGTAAAGCCTTGCATCATCCTCTACTAAATAAGTAGTCTTGACGGGTAGCCAATGGGCTGATTTTATAGGTCTATCAACAATGACCCATATAGAATCGAACTTACGCTGGGTACGAGGTAAGCCTATGATGAAATCCTTATTAATTACTTCCCATTTCCAAACCAGAATCTCTATAGACTGCAATAATCCATCGGGTTTCTGATGCTCAATCTTAACCTGCTGATAATTAGGGCACTGAGCAATAAACTCTACTATATACTTCTTCATTTCGTCCACTAGTATATTTCCCTTATATAATGATACATCTTCGTCGCTCATGGATGAGAAAAATAACGAGAATAGTAAGTTTCTCCCTTAACCAATTGTTCCCTTATATAATGATACATCTTTGTCACTCATGGATGAACAAAATAAAGAGAATATTGAGTTTCTCCCATAACCTATCGGTGCAACCCTGCCATATTAGGAACACATATTCAACCTCGATATTTGAGGACTCCATCTCCTGTAATCTCAAATGGTGTCTTCTCCTTTTGAGCGGTTGTATCTGTATAATGAGCTAGCTCAAGATCCTCATACTGGCGTTCCTTCACTTCAGTTACTAAAGAGGATGTTGCCGTGTCTTGAATAGTAACTCTGTTATTACCTAAATCCAGAAATCGAACTCCAGGACTAGCTAGCTGATGAATCTCATTGGCTATCTCACTCTTCTCATTCTGTAAATATGAGGCTACCCATAGATCTACGACTGAGGGCATCGGCTACTACATTCGTCTTCCCTTGATGGTATAAACTATCAACATCATAGTCTTTCAGTAGCTCCAACCATCACCTCTAACGCAAAATTCAATTCCTTTTCCTTGAATATATATCAAATGCTCTTATGATCCATATAAACCTCAACATGAATGCCATACAAATAGTGCCTCCACAGCTTTAGTGCATGAATCACCACGACTAACTATAAATCGTGGGTCCGGTAATTCTTCTCGTGCTTTCTTAGTTGTCTAAAAGAATAAGTGACAACCTTACCATGTTGAATCAATACACAACCCAATCCAATACCCGAAGCATCATAATAGATAGCATGCCAATAAGTCCCCTCTAGGAGTGTCAGAACTGTTACTGAAGTCAATCTATCCTTCAATGCCTAGAAACTCCGCTCACAAGCATCAGTCCACTGAAACTTAGTTGCCTTCAAAGCCAACTTTGTCAATGGTGCAGAATGGGGAAAAAACCCTCTGCAGATTTCATGTAATGACCTTCCAAACCTAGGAAGCTACGAACCTCCGTCGGTGTCATGGGTCTAGGCCAAGTCTTCACTGCCTCAATCTTCTGTGTATCAACCCGGATACCCTTACCTGATATAATATGGCCAAGGAAATCTACAGAATTTAACTAGAATTCACATTTAGAGAACTTTGCGTACAACTTCCATTCTTGTAGAACTTTAAGCACATTACGCAAATGATCTGCATGCTCAGCCTATGATCGGGAGTAAACCAAAATATCACCTATAAATACAATCGTGAATAGATATAGAAAGGGTCTGAACACACGGTTCATAAAGTCCATAAGTACTGTTAGGGCATTGGTCAAACCGAACGACATAACACGAAACTCAAAAAGCCCGTATCTGGTCTTGAATGTTGTCTTCGGAATATCATTCTCTTTAACCCTTACCTGATGGTACCCAGACCTCAAGTCTATCATCGAGAATGACCTAGCACCCTACAACTGATCAAACAAATCATCAATCCTCAGTAACGGGTACTTATTCTTGATCGTCTCCATATTTAACTGCTTGTAATAAATAAACATCTACAAGGAACCATCTTTCTTTATCTCAAATTACATAGGTGCTCCCCAAAGTGATGTATTGGGTCTAATAAAGCCTTTTTCAAGCAAAACCCTCAGTTGTTCTTCCAACTCTCTCAGCTCTGCATGTGCCATTCTATATGGAGGAATAGGTATCGGCTGGGTATCTGGTAATATGTCAATAGCAAACTCAATCTCCCGCTCTGGCAGAAGGCCTGGAAGTTCATCGGGAAAACATTGGGAAACTCATTAACCACCGGGATAGACTGAAGTGTCAGTGACTCTGCTTTCACATCCTCTCTCCGAACTAAGTGATATATATAGCCCTTTATGATCATCTTCCTTGCCTTGAGATAGGAAATAAACCTACCTCTCGGCGATGCAGTATTACTTTTCCACTCCATAACTGCCCCCCTTGGAAACTGGAACCGAACCATCTTTTATCTACAATTAACTGTAGCATAACAAGAAACCAACTAATACATTTTATACCATATCTAACTTAGTCAGTTCTGCTACTATAGAACGAACATGAACTACTACTATACAATATCTATATACCCGTCTAGCTATCACTGGATCCCCAACAGGTGTAGACACCTCAAAAGGTTTAATCAACTCAGGTTCTTTCCCAAACTTACTAGCAACCAACAGAGTGACGTATGATTTAGGTGGAGCCTGGATCAATCAATGCATATACATCATATGAGGAGACTAATAATAAACCTATAACAACGTCAGGTGATGACTCCTCATCCCGTCGACCCGTTAATGTATAAATGAGGTTCTGAGGACCGCTCGAGCTAGATACTCCACTTCAGCCTCTATCATGGCCGGCTGGTGCCTGTGAACCTTGCCTAGGGGGCGTACTGATTATGACAAACTAGTTACAAATCCCACTGGCTGAAACTATACCTGCACCACCTCTCGTGCGATAATCTCTCATAACATGGCCTGGATAACTACAAGTATAACAAACAACCAGCTCTACAAGGCATTGCCCGGCATGGTACTTACCACACTAAGCACATCGTGGCAAGAGAAGCCTCATCTGACTTGACACACATCTACACTAAGAACTAGAGGCCCTAGAACTCTGACTGGGCCCTTAATATGTAGAATGATCTAATCTCCTACCGGCATACTAAGGGGGTGCACTAGCCGATGGCTGGGTTTTATACCCCGAGTATTGTTGTCTCTTATGACTTCAAAACTCACCAAAAGGACCTGAAGATCTCGCTCACTTATTTTGGAACCTATCATGCTCACGATTGGCCCTCTGGTTCTGCTTACACTCCTATACACCCTGAGCGTATGCCTGAATACGAGAAATATCCATGTTTGGCTGATGTGAGACCGACATACAGTCATTAAGAAGGTGCGGCTCCAACCCTATCACAAACTGGTGAACTCGGTCCTACATCTTAGCTACAATAGTGGCAGCATACCTAGCCAAAGAATCAAACTGAAGGTTGTACTGCCGAACACTCACATTACCCTACCGAAGGGTCAAGAACCTATCAACCTAGAAAATCCTTTGTAATCTCCTGCCATACTGCTGGAAGGGCATCATCACCTTTGGACAACTCCCAAGACTCGTACCAATTAGCTGCAAGATCCCGAAGTCTATAGGAAGCTAGCTCAACTGACTCAGTCGCAGTGGCCATCATTACCCTCAAAGTCCTCTGCATCCTATCGATAAATACCCGAGGGTCCTCGTTTGGATCTACTCCAGTGAATCCTGTAGGGTCCAAATTAATGAAATCACGAACCCTCGAACTGATGTCCCTATCTGCAGGACCAATACCTACCTCTTGGCACTGATCATGTGCGGCCACTAATCGAGTCAATAGCTGAATAGCATCTCTCATCACCTGACCTGGTGAATCTGGTTGAGGAGCTTTCGGTACTGGGGCGGGCGCTGGAGTTCGTTCCCCTTGGATCTCCTCTGGAGAGGGCAGGGTATGTGAAGTTTGATATGGAGTCTCACTCCGAGACTCTCCCCGAGCCCTGGTAACTCGTGGCACTCGACTCATAGCCTCAACTCATAGCCTCATGAGCCACGAACTTGGTCTTTTGGGTAGCTGTAGCCTTCTTAGGCATCGCTGAGAACATGACATATCATTGGGAAAAGGAATCCTTATATCGCAAGATCTAAGATGAGAAGGGAAGATAACATCCTATATGTCCTACAGCCTCCTGTTTATAAGTGTGGTGCACAACAAACGCATAAAGAAGACTACTAGACATAGTCTGTAGACAACCCTATGACAGAATTGCTCTGATACCACTTTTGTCACGACCCAAACCGATGGGCCATGACGAGTGCCCGATTACTACCTGTCAAACACCACCTAACCATACGTCTAAGATATAAGCATAAAATAAGGGTAGGTCATGCAAACAACTATCAATAAACTGTTGAATCATGTGAATAACATAAGTGAGGAAATATGCCCAAAAGTCTCATATATATATATATATATATGTATGTATGTATGTATGTATGTATGTATGTATATATATATATATGCGGAATACGGTAGGACGAGTCGAGAAGGCTGTTATGGACAACTATATATCAAAATAGAAGCTGATAAGGCCACACACTATCCAACTATACATGACTGTCTACAGACCTCTAATAGAGTGTACAACTGTATAAAGGACATGGTTGGGCCCCATCATAGCCATATATGCATACAAAAATATCGTACCAAAACCCAATAGCAGCTCCAGATCAAATGCAGCACACCAACTCTCGCTGAGCAAGGATCCTAAGAAGGGGGACCGTCAGCCTGTCTACCTGTACCTGCAGGCATGAAACGTAGGCCCTCGAGCAATAGGGGCTTCAGTACAAATAATATACCGAGTATGTAAGGCATAAAAATAAGTATATAAAAGACATGAAAGAAACATGGAGTAAAGGACTCAACCTGTAAGTTTGAATAGCTCTGTGAATCATGAAACATTTATAATTTCATGCATATGCATACAAATATCATATCATGCATAGGTATATGCGTACATAACATCATCAAGCCTCTGAGGGCATCCCATATATCAACCTCTGTGGACGAAATCATCAATGTATACCAACTGATCAGGTGGTGGAGCGTTTATAATGTCATAACCTTTCCCGTAACCATATACATATTATATACGCATATATAACGCCATCTGGTCATGGGTCAATGTACATATATAAATAAATGCAATGCATAAGAAGTAAGTCAGTAAGATCTCTCGTGATGTTATAAGATCAATATGCCTTTATCACGAAATAAACTTTATCACTTATGTAGTTTCTGAGACCCATGAAGAGACGATATAATAATAGGACATATGGGGAATCCAAAACATAGTCAACCATTGTACTTCATAGAATAGAGTCATTTTGTGAAAGTTGTGTGTTTGCTTATTTCGTTGTGATGGATCGTGCTAAAAGAAAACAAGGAATAGCCTTAACTTACATTATAGAAATCTGTCCAATAACTATGCTAAACTCAGCTCACTACACCTTAATCTACAATAACGACAGTGAAGCTATTGTGAAGCTATGAATGACTCTCTCATTTATATAACAAAAGTAACTTAATTTGTAACACAACGGGCAGCATTTACCCTGATTATATTGCTTCCTAAGCCTATTATAGGCAAGAAAACAACACAATACAATCAGCAAATCAAAAATAACTTAACTACAATTCGGGATCGTTAATACAACAAAAATCCTACATATGCCATAACACACGCAATCGACAAGTTATCAATTAGCCTGAAATTGCAACGACGAGCGACCAGCCCACTATCCTACCACGGGTAGAATTTCTCCATGCCCTTTATCCTTCAAAACTCCATAAATCATAAGCACAAGAGGCTAACACAATTTTACTAGAAAACAGTCCAATACAAGTGGAATAAATCAAACTCATGGCTTCCGATCATCTTCCCATGAGTTTTAACTATTAGAAAATGCATTTATCAACCTTCCTTGAGATTACAAAGCTTAAATACAGCAAGTAGGAATTTTCTTAACTATGAAGTACCTTCCAATACTCAAACTACAAAGAAAAGGAGCGGCGGTATAATGATACTTACACCGTAGGGATCGTTCTACTGTTATCGCTTATTGATTTTGTACCCGAGATGTTAATATTTTTTGAAACCCTTGTAGAAAGCTTAAGAATAAGTTTATGGGTCTTCTCTGTTCGTGGTCTATGTAAGAATGATGAAGAAAAAGAAGACTTGAGGCATATATATATAAGTCAAAGAGGTGCTAGCTTGGAACCCTAGCATTGGCCCATCTTCAGGCGCTTATATCTTCGTATCCGGACGTCGTATGAATGAACGGTTAAGAGTATTGAAAACTAAATTCAAAGATATTCAATTTTTTATATAATATGTCCCAAAAAGACCTCATATAATACACAAAATGTATTTCTCTAAAAGCTGCATTAGAAGGCAAATCCTTAGTCGGTTTTTCCGCAACTTAAATCCGATTTTTCTCAAAATTTATATTTTATATACAAACATCATATATAGTCATATTATGACTTTAAAATCATATAAATCATGATTAACAAGTCTCTTATTCATTAAACATCACCTTGGGACGCACAGGGTGTAACACAACCATGCCCACAGAGGGATTGTTGTGAGTGTGATGATACTATGCACATTATAAGAGATTGTCTCAGATTTTGGAGGGGTGGACCTCAACAGGGTACTCAAGCTATAGTTTTTGCTTTAGTTGCTACCCCATCTGCACAGCCAGCTAGAGGTAAAGGTACAGGAAGGTATAAGACGTCTTAGATGGGATGGCTAGACCCGTTGTTATGCTTTCCCTGGTAAGACTGTGGCCATTGCATCAGATGTTGTCATTACAGGTAATGTTCTGGTCCGTCATAGAGATACATCAATTTTATTTGATCCGGGTTCTACTTATCCGTATGTGTCATACTATTTTACTTTATATTTGGATATGTCTCATGATTCTCTTGATACTCATGTTTTTGTGTTTGCACTCGTTGTGGATTCTTTTATAGTGGACCGTGTCTATCATTCTTGTTTGGTCATTATTTGGGGCAACAAGACTAGGATTTACCTTCTGTTGTTTAATATGGTGGATTTTGATGTGATCTTGGACATGGATTAGTTATATCCTTATCACGCTATTCTTGATTGTCACGCTAAGCCCGTTATGTTGGGTTATGTTCCTAGTATAGTGATGTCTTTTTTGAAGGCTCAACAGATGATTGAGAAGCAGTGCTTGGCGTACTTAGCCTTTGTGGGGGATGTTAGTGCTGATACTCCTACCGTTGAGTCAGTTCCGGTAGTAAGGGAGTTTTCAGATATTTTTCCTGTAGACCTACCGGGCATGCTACACGGTGGGGATATTGATTTTGGTATTAACTTGGTGCCAGACACTTAGCCCATATCTATTTCGTACCGTATGGCTCCAGCAGAGTTGAAGGAATTAAATAAACTGTTGCAGGAATTGCTAGATAAAGGTTTCATCAGGCTGAGTTTTTCACCTTGGGCTACTCCAGTTCTATTTGTGAAGAAAAAAGACGGTTCCACGAGGATGTGCATTGACTGCATCATGCCGAGTGTTTCACCTTAGGCATCGTAAAGCTACGAATGACTCTCTCATTTATATAACGAAATTAACTTAATCTGTAACCAAACGGGCAACATTTCCCCTGATTTTACTGCTTCCTCAAGCGTACTATAGGCGAGACAACAACACAATACAATCACCAGCTCAAAAACAACCTAACTACAATCCGGGACCTTTAATACAACAAAAATCGCACATATACCATAACACACCCAATCGATAAGTTATCAATTAGCCAAAAATTGCAACGACGAGCGACCAGCGCACTATCCTACCATATGTGGCATTCTCCCATGATCTTTATCCTTCCACTCCATAAATTAGCAGCAAAAGAGGCCAACACGAGTGCACCATAAAGCAGTCCACTACAAGTGGAATAAATCAAACTACGGCTTCCGATCACCGTCACGTGAGTTCTAACTATTATGAAATGAATTTATCAACTTTCCTTGATATTTTAAAGCATAAATACAGCAAGTAGGTGTTTTCTTAACTATTAAGTACCTTCCAAAACTCAAACTACAAAGAAAAAGATAGGCGGTATAATGATACTTACATCATAGGAATTGTTCTAATGTTATCACTTTTTGATTTTGTACCCGAGATGTTAATCTTTTTTGAATCCCTTGTAGAAAGCTTAAGGATAAGTTTATGTTTCTTCTATGTACGTGGTTTATGGAATAATGAATAAAAAGAAGACTTAAGGCACATATATATATCCACTCTTGCAAAGTCAAAGTGGTGCTAGTTTGGCAACCTGGCATTGGCCCATATTCATACGCTTATATCTTTTTATCCGGACGTCGTATGAATGAAAGGTTAAGCGTGATGCAAACTACATTTAAATACCTTCAATTAGGTATATAATACGTCCCAAAAAGACCTCATATAACACACGAAATGTATCCAAACTTTATATTTTATATCCAAACATCATATATAGTCATATTATGACTTTAAACTCATTTAAATCATGATTAACAAGTATCATATTCATTATAGAAAGATCTCTGATACACTTATGGAGCATAGACACATG
>AWOL01S0031896.1:0-58418 GCA_000715115.1 Nicotiana otophora
ATATAGTCATATTATGACTTTAAACTCATTTAAATCATGATTAACAAGTATCATATTCATTATAGAAAGATCTCTGATACACTTATGGAGCATAGACACATGAATAACTGGATGTACGGACTCCAAGTTGGAAGGCAAGTCTAACTCATATGCTACTTGGCCTACCTTGCGTATAATCATATAAGGTCCAATGTACCGAGGGATAAGCATTCTTTTCTTACCAAATCTCATAACGCCTTGTATCGGTGATACCTTTAGGAATACCCAGTCGTCTACCTGAAACTCCAAGTCTCGTCGATTATCTATATTGGACTTCTGACAACTCTAAGATGCTTATAGTCTTTCCTGTAAAAGCTTAATCTTCTCAACTGTATTTTGTACTAATTCTGGTCCTACGAAATTAGTTTCCCAAACCTCGAACTATCTGATAGGTGACCTAAACTTCCGTCGATAAAGAGCTTCGTATGGAGCCATATGAATTCTTGAATGATAGCTATTATTATATGCGAACTCAATAAGCGCAAGGTGATAATCTCAGCAACCCCTAAAGTCTATCACATAAGCCCATAGCGTATCCTCTAGTGTCTGAATAGTATGCTCAGCCTGACCGTCCGTCTGGGGAAGAAATGTTGTACTAAGACTTACCTAAGTCCTCAATCCTTTTTGGAAGGACCTCCAGAAATTTGGTGTAAACTGAGCATATCTATTAGAGATAATAGATATAGGGACACCATAAAGTCGTACTATCTCCTTAATGTAAAGCCTTGCATAATCCGCTGATGAATAAGTAGTCCTGATGAGCAGAAAATGGGTTTAATTTTTATGTCTATCAACAATGACCCATATAGAACCAAACATACGCTGGGTACGAGGTAATCCTTTGATGAAATCAATATTAATTACTTCCCATTTCCAAGTCAGAATCTCTGTAGCCTACAGTAATCCTTCGGGTTTCTGATGCTCAATCTTAACCCGCTGACAATTAGGGCACTGAGCAATAAACTCTACTATATCCTTCTTCATTTCGGCATACCAGTATATTTCCTTGATGTCATTATATATCTTCATCGCTCCTAGATAAAAAGAATAATGAGAATAGTGAGTTTCTCCCATAACCTATCGGCGCAGCCCTGCCGCATTAGTAACACATAGTCGACCTCGATATATAAAGACTCCATCTCTTGTAATCTCTAATGGTGTCAGAACAGGATCCTCATACTGGCGTTCCTTCACTTCAGTTACTAAAGAGGATGTTGCCATGCCCTCAATAGTAATTGCAGTATCACCTGAATCCTGTAATCAAACTCCAAGACTAGCTAGCTCATGAATCTCATGGGCTATCTCACTCTTCTCTGGCTGTAAATATGATAGGCTACCCATAGATATACGACTGAAGGTATCGGCTACTACATTCGCCTTCCTTGGATGGTATAAAATATCAACATCACAGTCTTTCAGTAGCTCCAACCATCACCTCTGACATAAATTCAATTCCTTTTGCTTGAAGATATACTGAAGGCTCTTATGATCTGTATAGATATCAACATGAATGCCATAAAAATAGTGCCTTCACATCTTTAGTTCATGTATCACCGTGGTTAACGCTAAATCATTTGTCGGGTAATTCATCTCGTGCTTTTTTACTTGTTTAGAAGCATAAGCGACAACCTTACTATGTTGGAGCAACACACAACCCAATCCAACGCCTGAAGCATCATAATAGATAGCATAACCATTGGTCCCCTCTAGGAGTGTCAGAACAGGTGCTGAAGTCAATCTATCTTTCAAGACCTATAAACTACGCTCATAAGCATCAGTCCACTGAAACATAGTTTCCTTCCGAGTCAACTTTGTTAATGGTGCTGAATGAGAAGAAAATCCCTCTACAAATCTCTTGTAATAACCTACCAAACACAGGAAGCTACGAACCTCCATCGGTGTCGTGGGTCTAGGCCAAGTCTTCACTGCCTCACTATTCTGTGTAATAACCCGGATACCCTCACCTAAAATAATATGCCCAAGGAAAACTACAAAATTCAACCAGAATTCACTTTTAGAGAACTTTGCGTACAACTTCCATTCTTGTAGAACTATGATCACAATACACAAATGATCTACATGCTCAAGCTCTGAACGGGAGTAAACCAAAATATCATCTATAAATACAATCACAAACAGATCTAGAAAGGGTTTGAACACACAGTTCATCAAGTCCATGAATAATGCTAGGACATTGGTCAAACCGAACGACATAACACGAAACTCAAATTTCCAGTATCTGGTCCTGAATGTTGTCTTTGTAATATCTTTCTCTTTAACCCTTACCTGATGGTACCCAGACCTCAAGTCTATCTTCGAGAAACACTTGATGCCCTGCAACTTATCAAATAAATCATCAATCCTCGGGAGAGGGTACTTATTCTTGATCGCTACAATACACATCCGCAAGCAACCATCTTTATTGCTCACAAATAACACAGGTGCTCCCCACAGTGATGTACTGGGTATGATAAAGTCTTCTTCAAGTAAATCCCTCAGTTGTTCTTTCAACTCTCTCAGCTCTGCAGGTGCCATTCTATAAGGAGGAATAGATATAAGCTGAGTATCTGGTAATATGTCACTAGCAAACTCAACCTCCCGCTTTAGCAGAAGACTTGGAAGCTCATAGGGAAAATATCGGGAAACTCGTTAACACCGGGATAGCCTGAAGGGTTAGTGACTCTACTTTCACATCCTGTACCCGAACTAAGTGATAAATATATCCCTTTCGGATCATCTTCCTTGCATTGATATTGGAAATAAACCTACCTCTCGGCCATGTAGTATTACCTTCCCACTCCAGAACTGGCTCCCCTAGAAACTAGAACCAAACCATCTTTGATCTACAATCAACGGTAGCATAACAAGAAGCCAACCAAGCCATACCCATTATAACATCAAATTCTACCATATCTAACTTAATCAGGTCTGCTGCTATAGAACAATTATGAACTACTACTATACAATCTTTATAAACCCGTCTAGCTATCACTGGATACCCAATAGGTGTAGACACCTCAAAAGGTTTAATCAACTCAGGTTCTATCCAAAACATACTAGCAACCAACAGAGTGATGTACGATAAGGTGGAACCTGGATCAATCAATCCATATACATCATATGAGGAGTCTGATAATATACCTGTAACAATATTAGGTGACGGCTCCTGATCCTGTTGACCCGCTAATGCATAAATATGGTTCTAAGGACCGCTCGAGCTAGATGCTCCACCTCTACCTCTACCATGACCTATTGGGGCCTGTGAACCTGGTCTAGGAGGGCGTACTGATGATGACGAACCAGAGAAAGATCCCGCTGGCTGAACTATACCTGCACCACATCTCGTTGGACAATCTCTCATAACATGGCCTGGATAACCACAAGTATAACAAACACCCAACCCCACAAGGCACTGCTCGACATGCTACTTACCACACTGAGCACATCGTGGCAAGGGTGGCCTCATCTGACTTGACTCACCCCTATACTGAGAACTAGAGGCCCTAGAACTCTGACTGGGCACTGAATATATGGAATGATCAAATATCCTGCGGGCAAACTAAGGGGGTGCACTAGCCGATGGCTAGGCTGGATACCTCGGGTACTGCTATCTCTGACCACCTCGAAAATCACCAGAAGGACTTGAAGATCTCACTCTCTTATTCAAGATCTATCATGTTCACGATCGTCCCTCTACTTTTGCTTAAGCTCCTCTACACCCTTAGCGTATGCCTGAATACATGAAATATCCTTGCCTGGCTGAAGTGAGACCGACATACAGTCATTAAGCAGGGGCAACTCCAACCCCATCATGAAGCGGTGAACCCGATCATCCATCACAGCTACAATAGGGGGAGCATACCTAGCCAAAGAATAAAACGGAAGGCTATACTCCCGAACACTCACATTACCCTACCGAAGGGTCAAGCATCTATCAACTCTGGCATGTCTAAGCTCTGATGGCAAATAACGATGAACAAAAGTCTCTATAAACTCTTGCCATACTACTGAAAGGGCATGCTCACCTCTGGACAACTCCCAAGACTAGTACCAGTGAATACCTGAGGATCCAAATTAATTAAAGTCCTCTGCATCATATCCATAAGTACCTGAGGGTCCTCGTTTGGATCTACTACAGTGAATACCTGAGGATCCAAATTAATTAAATCACGAACTCTCGCACTAATGTCTCTATCTACATGACTAATACCTACCTAATGGCGTCGAGCCTGCGTGGCCACTAATAGAGTCAATAGCTGACCAACATCTCTCAGCTCCTGACCCAGTGCATCTGGCTGAGGAGCTGGGGGTACTATGGTAGGTGCTGGAGCTGGTTCCCCTCAGATCTCCTCTAGAGAGGGAAGGGTATGTGAAGTCTGAGATGGAGTCTAACTTTGAGACTCTCCCCGAGCCCTGGTAACTCGTGGCGTGCGACTCGTAGTTTCATCAACCTCAGACTTGCCCTTCGGGATGACTGTAGTCTTCTTAGGCATCGTTGAAAACATCAAATATCGTTAGGAAAATAAATCTTTATATCGCACGATCTAAGATGAGAAGGGAAGATAACATCCTATATGTCTTGCGGCCTCTTCTTTATAACTGCGGGGCATAACACACTTATAAACAAGACTCTACTAGACACGGTCTATAGACAACAATAGGAAAGAATTGCATTGATACCACTTTTGTCACGACCCAACCCAATAGGCCATGACGAGTGCCCGAGTACTACCTGTCGAACACCCCTAAGCATATATCTAAGAGATAAACATAAAACAAGGGTAGGTAATGCATAACATCTATCAATAAACTGTTGAATCATGTTAATAACATAAGTTAGGAAACATGCCCAAAAGACATATATATATATATATATATATATATATATATATGCGGAATACGGTAGGGCGAGCCGACAATGCTGTTGTGGACATTTATATATCAAAATAGAAGCCGACAAGGCCACATACTATCCAACTATACATGATTATCTATAGACCTCTAATTGAATGTAAAACTATATTAAGGACAGGACTGGGCCCCGTGAAACCCACATATGCATACAAACATATCGTACCAAAACCCAATAGTAGCTCCGGATAAAATAGAGTACACCAACTCTCACTGAGCAAGGATCCCAAGAAAGGGGACCGTCAGCCTGTCTACCTGCACTTGTGGGCATAAAACGCAGTCCCCCAGGCAATAGGGGTGTCAGTACGAATAATGTACCGAGTATGTAAGGCATAAAATCAGTATATAAAAGACATGAAAGAAACATGACGTAAAAGACTCAACCTGTATGTCTGAGCAGATCTGTGAATTATGAAACATTTATCATGTCATGCATATGCGTATAAATATCATATCATGTATAGGTATATATGTACATAACATCATCAAATCTCTTACGGCATCCCATCATATCATCTCGGCCTTAGTGGGTGAAATCATCAACGTATACCAGCTAATCAAGTGGTGGTGCGTATATAACACTGTAACCTTTCCCCATACCCCATATACATATAATATACGCGTATATAACACCATCTGGTCATGGGTCAATGTACATGTATAAATGAATGCAATGCATAAGAAGTAGTTCAATAAGAACTCTCGGGATGTCATAAGATCAATATGCCTTAGGTTAATATCACGAAATAAATTTTATCACTTATGTATTTTCTGAGACCCATGAACAGATGATATAATAATAGGACATATGAGGAATCAAGAACATAGTCAACCTTAGTACTTCTAAGAATAAAGTCATTTGTGAAAGTTGCGTGTTTGCTCGTTTCGTTGTATCACATGGATCATGCTAAAAGGAAAGAAGGGGTAGCCTTAACATACCTTACAGACTTCTATCCAATAATAATGCTAAACCCATGAACAGATGATATAATAATAATACATATGGGGAATCAAGAACATAGTCAACCCTCGTACTTCTAAGAATAAAGTCATTTGTGAAAGTTGCGTGTTTGCTCGTTTCGTTGTATCATATGGATCATGCCAAAAGGAAAGAAGGGATAGCCTTAACATACCTTACACACTTCTATCCAATAACAATGCTAAACTCAGCTCACTGCACCTTAATCTACAATAACGACAGTGAAGCTATTATAATGCTACGAATGACTCTCTCGTTTATATAACGAAATTAACTTAATCAGTAACAAAACGGGCAGTATTTTCCATGATTTTACTGCTTCGTCCAGCCTACTATAGGCAAGAAAACAACACAATACAATAAAGAACATAGTCAACCCAAGTACTACAATTTGGGACCTTTAATACAACAAAAAGATCCACATATACCATAACACACCCAATTGACAAGTTATCAATTAGCCTGAAATTGCAACGACGAGAGACCAGCCCACTATCCTACCACAGGTGGAATTTCTCCATGCTCGTTATCCTTAAAAACTCCATAAATTAGAAGCACAATAGGCCAACACAATTGTAATAGAAAACAGTCCAATACAATGGGAATAAATCAAGAAATGAGAGGCGATATAATAATACTTACGTTGTAGGGATCGTTCTAATGTTATCGCTTCTTGATTTCGTACCCGAGATGTTAATCCTTTTTGAAACCCTTGTAGAAAGCTTAAGAATACATTTATGGGTCTTCTCTGTTCGTGGTCTATGTAAAAATGAAGAAAAAGAAGACTTAAGGCATATATAAGTCAAAGAGGTGCTAGCTTGGCACCCTATCATTGGCCCATCTTCAGGCATTTATATCTTCGTATGCGGATGTCATATGAATGAACGGTTCAGAGTATTGAAAGTTAAATTCCAAGATAATCAATTTTGTATATAATATGTCCCAAAAGGCCTCATATAACATGAAATGTATTGCTCAAAAACCTTCATTAGAAGGCAAATCCTTAATCGATTTTTCCGCAACTTAAATCCGATTTTTCTCAAAATTTATATTTTATATCCAAACATCATATATAGTCATATTATAACTTTAAAATCATATAAATCATGACTAACAAGTCTCTTATTCATTATACATCACCTTGGGACACACAGGGTGTAACACAACTATGCCCATAGAGGGGTTATTTTGAGTGTGGTAATACTAGGCACATTATGCGAGATTGTCTCAGATTTCGGAGGGGTGGACCTCAACATTTTACTCAGGCTATAGTGTTTTCTCTAGTTGCTACTCCACCTGCACATCCAGCTAGAGGTAGAGGACAGGAAGGTATAGGACATCCTAGATGGGGAGGCGAGGCCCGTTGTTATGCTTTCCCTGGTAGGACTGTGGCCATTGCATCAGATGCTGTCATTACAGGTAATGTTCCGGTCTGTCATAGTGATACATCAAATTTATTTGATTTGAGTTCTACTTATTCATATGTGTCATCCTATTTTAGTTCATATTTGGATATGTCTAATGATTCTCTTGATACTCATGTTTATGTGTGTACACTCGTTGGGAATTCTATTTTGGTGGACCGTGTCTATCATTCTTGTTTGGTCACTATTTGGAGAAACAAGACTAGGGTTGACCTTCTATTATTTAATATAGTGGATTTTGATGTAATATTGGGCATGGATTGGTTATCTCCATATCACGCTATTCTTGATTGTCACGCTAAGACCGTGATGTTGGCTATGCCAGGGTTATCAAGGATGGAGTGGAGAGGTTCATTGGGTCATTTTCCTAGTATAGTGATGTCTTTTTTGAAGGCTCAATAGATGGTTAAGATGCGGTGCTTGGCGTATTTAGCCTTTGTGAGGGATGTTAGTGCTGATACTCCTACCGTTGAGTCAGTTCCGGTAGTGAGGGAGTTTTCAAATATTTTTCCTGCAGACCTACCGGGCATGACACACATTGGGGATATTGATTTTGGTATTAACTTAGTGTCAGGTACTCAACCCATATCTATTCCGTACCGCATGGCTCCAGCAGAGTTGAAGGAATTAAATGAACAGTTGCATGAATTGATAGATAAAGGTTTCCTCAGGCAGAGTGCTTCACCTTGGGGTACTCCGGTTCTATTTGTGAAGAAAAAGGACGGTTCCATAAGGATGTGCATTGACTACAAGCAATTGAACAAGGCTACTATCAAGAAAAAGCGCCCACTGTAGCACATTGATGAATTATTTTATTAGTTTAAGGGTGATACGATATTCTCGAAGATTGAATTGAGATCAGGGCACCATTTATTTAAGATCAGGGCTTCAGATATTCCTAAGACAACTTTCAGGACCTGTTATAGGCATTATGAGTTCTTGGTGATATTTTTGGTTGACCAATGCCCCAACAGCCTTCATGCACTCGATGAACAACATGCTTCAACCTTATTTAGATTCCTTCATCATTTTAATTATTGATGATATATTTGCGTATTCTTGCAGCCGGGAGGAGCATGAGCAGCATTTGAGGATCGTGCTCTAGGCTTTCAGGGAGAAGAAACTATAAGCTAAGTTCTCCAAATGCGAGTTTTGCTTTGACTCGGAGGAATTCTTGGGTAACGTGGTGCCCACTTTGGGGATTTGGGTGGATTTGAAGAAAATTGAGGCGATTCAGAGTTGGCCCAAACCTTCTACCGCTACTAATATTCGGAGTTTCCTTGGGTTAGCTGGGTGTTATCGCCACTTTGAGGAGGGGTTTTCATCTATTCAAGCTCCATTGACCAGCTTGACTCACAAGGGTGCCCCATTCAGGTTATCTGATGGGTGAGGGGAGAGCATTCAGAAGCTCGAGGCTGCCTTGACTACAATTCTAGTTTAAGTTTTGCCTTCGGTATCAGGTTCGTATACAGTCTTATGTGATGCTTCATGAGTTGGCATTAGGTGTGTGGTTATGCCGGATGGTAGTATGATTGCTTATGCTTCGTTTCAATTGAATCCCCATGAGAAGCAATACCAGTGCATGATTTAGAGTTAGAAGTTATTGTACACACACTCAAGATTTGGAGGCATTATCTTTATAGTGTTTCTTGTGAGGTATATATGGATCACCAGAATTTACAACTCTTATCAAGCAGAATGATTTGAAATTGACGCAACAGAGGTGGTTAGAGATACTAAATGACTATGATATCACCATTCTTTATCATCCCGGGAAGTCCAGTCTGGGTGCCGACACCTTGAGTAGGAAGGTGGAGAGCATGTGGAATCTTGGTTTTATTTCAGCTGGGGAGAGACCGTTAGCTTTGGATGTTCTAGCTTTGGTCGACACGTTCGTGAGGTTGGATATTTTGGAGCCTAACAGGGTTCTTGCTTGTGTTGTCACACGATCATCCTTGTTTGAGAGCATCAAGGCACGTTAGTTTGATGATCTCCGCTTGCTTGTCCTTAGGGACATGGTGCAACACGATGATGCTAAGAAGGTAACTATTTGTAATGATGGGGTATTGGGGCTTCAGGGTCAGATATGTGTTCCTAATGTAGATGGCTTGAGTGATCTGATTCTTGAGGAGGCCCATAGTTCGCGTATTCCATTAATCCAGGTACCGCGAAGATGTACTAATATTAAAAGCAACATTATTGGTGGCAGAGGATGATGAAAGACATTGTTTAGTATGTGTCACGATGTTTGAACTATCAGCAGGTTAAGCATGAGCATCAAAGACCTAGTGGTTTGTTTAAGAGGCTAGATATACTAGAGTGGAAGTGGTAAAGTATTACGATGGACTTTGTGGTTGGGCTGTCATGGACCTTGAGGAGATTTGATGTTGTGTGGGTCATTGTGGACAGACTGACTAAGTATGCACACTTTATTCCGTCATGACTACCTACACATCAGAGCAACTGTCTCGGATTTATCTTAGAGAGATCGTTTGCCTGCATGGTGTTCTTGTGTCTATTATCTCGGATTAAGGCACTGAGTTAACATCACATTTTTGGAGAGCCATTCATCGGGAGTTGGGCACACAGATTGAGCTGAGTACGACAATTCTTCCCAGACGGACGGGCAATCCGAGCGTACTTGAGGATATGTTGCGAGCCTGTGTCATTGATCTTGGGGGCAGTTGGATCAGTTTCTACCGTTAGTAGAGTTCGCTACAACAATAGGTACTAGTCGAGTATCCATATGGCTCTGTATGAGGCCTTATATGGAGGCAATATCATTCTACGGTTGGTTGGTTTGAGCCTGGGGAGGCTAGATTATTGGGAACTAATTTAGTTCGTGATGCTTTTATGAAGGTGAAATTGATTCAGGAGCGACTTCATACAACGTAGTCCAAGCAAAAAGGTTATGCTGATAGGAAGGCTCATGTTGTGGTATTCATAGTGGGTGAGAGGGTTCTACTCAAAGTTTCTCCCATAAAGGGTGTGATGAGGTTCGGGAAGAAGGGCAAGTTGAACCCTAAATATATTGGTTCTTTTGAGGTTCTAGAGAGAGTTGGATAGGTGGCTTACAGACTTGCCTTGCCACCCAGCGTATCGGGGGTTCATCTGGTATTTTTTTTTAATGATTCGAAAGTATTATAAGGACCCATCACATGTATTGGATTTCAGCTCGATGTAGTTGGAAAAGGATTTGACTTATGATGAGGAGCCGGTAGCCATTTTCGATCAGAATGCTCGAAAGCTGAGATCGAAGAATATTTTATTAATGAAGGTCTAGTAGCGAGGTCAACCAGTCGAGGAGGCGGCTTGATAGATCAAACATGATATGTGGAGCATATATCCTCATCTTTTTGGCACTTTCTGTATGAATCTAACTTCATTCGAGGACGAACGTTTGTTTAAGAGGGGGAGAATATTACGACTCGATCGGTTGTTTTGTGTATGTGATCCCCGTTCCCCAATTTGATGCTCCCCGTATGTGTATTTGTTGTTCTGTGACTTTTGTGTATTTGACATCAAATCAGAGTTTTTATGGTTCCGTTAGGTCTCGATAGTTCTTTTGAACATAGGCATATGTTCGAATTTGGATTTGGAGGTTCCTAGGTTTATTTGGCTCTAATTGTCGAAAGTTTGTAATTTGATAGTTTAGAAGTTCATAGGTTTGACCCATAGTTGACTTTATGGTTATCATCGTCCGTTCGGGATTCTGAGCCTTGGAATAGGTTTGTATGGTTATTTATGACTTGTGCATAAAATTTGGGGAGATTCCGAGTTGTTTAGGCCTTTTTTGTGTAAGTTTGGAATTCTGAAATTTAAATTAGTTTATTATATTTGAATTGAGGTGCGATTTATGGTTTTGATATTCTTTTGTATGATTTGAGGCCTCGTGTAGGTCCGTGTTATGTTTTGGGATTGGTTGATGTGATTGGTTGGGTTTCAAACCATTTCTCCTATATTTGGAGTTGTTCGTTTTCTAGTGTTCTGGTGTTCATCGCGTGAAGTGTGTTTTGTGGCTGGCACAATTTTGTTCTTTGCGTTCGTATTAGGGTTGTCGCAATTGCAGACTGCTGGGAGGCAGAAGCTTCGCATTCGCGATCAAATTGGTTTGTGTCTAGATAGGGGAAGGCGGGTGGTTTAGCCTGGCGTTAGCGCAGGCCTGAGGTCTTGTGTACTGCGATCGCGGGCCTGATGGCCCATTCTGGTAGGGTCTTTTGGTGGCAACTACGCCTTGTGCTTCACGATCGCAAAATTGGTCCTATGATCGTGAATGGAACACCTCAGCAAACATAAGTACGCTATTTCGAGTGCTTGGGTTATTTTATCACATTTTGAGATTGGGAGCTCGGATTTGGGCAATTATTTAAGCAATTCTTGACTCTAATTTGATTATTATTCATGATTTCATCCTTGATTTTAGTATTTTATTGATGAATCTAAGTGAGAAAAATTAGAAATTTTGGCAAAATATTTTTAAAACTAAAATTAAAGATTTGAACCTCGATTCAGAGTCGGATTTGGATAAAACTTGGATGGTTGGACTCGTATTCGAATGAGTGTTTGGAATATGTGACCTTTATCGGGTTCTGCTAGGCAAGCCTGGGTTGACCCTTTTAAAAGCCGATTTAAGAGGCAAGGGCTTGTTAGAGTATTGATTTGGCTTTTGTGAGGTAAGTATCATGCCTAACCTTGTGTGGGAGAATGACCCTTAGGGATTTGACCTTAATAGCCTAATTGTGTTATGTGAAAAGTGATGTGTACACGAGGTGACGAGCGTGTACACAGGTGCTATGTGTGGCTTGTGACTAAATTAAAACGGAGGCTATTGATATGCCTTAATTTGATAATGTACTCTTTATGAAACATGTTTAAACCACTTTGTGACTACATGATCGCGATCTCTACATTTGACTTAGCCATAGTCATGCTTTATTTGTTGAATGTCCTTCCGCACTTTTATGTTATTGTCATGTCCTTGTGTACTTTGTTGATAAGTTGTGAGTTTATATCTTGATGAAACTTTGGTATTACTATTTTGTGATATTGTGGCACATGTAGACATGTTGTGGAGTATAAAGGTGGCATTTCACTATTAATGTTGTGTGGAATATAAGAGTGATATTTCACTTTTAATGTCGTCTGGAGTATAACAGTTGCATTTTACTGTTGATGTTCTTGTGTCTAAATAAGGGTGGCGATATGCGCATGTGGCGAAATAAGTGAGGCATTTAATTTTTATGTGCACATGCCATGAAATAAGGGTGGCATTGTTGATGATGTTATGTGATTATTCGGGGTGTCTTTTCTTGATGTTGTTTACGTATTGAAACGGAATTGATATTTTGATCGCATACATGTTTCGTAAAGGTTTACGTCTTTTATTTTAATGAGTTGTTAGTTGAATTTGGCATGCTATAACATGCCCCACTTATTGGATGATTTGTTGACTAGGATGAGTTTTCTACATTGAGTTGTCATCACATGCTCTACGAGATGGTTGTGATTTATTTCTCCTATATATTTTGTTGCCATTTATTGAATTATTGCACAAGTTATTGACTAGTGAGTATCACATTACATGAACCTCGTCACTAATTTACTGATGTTAGTCTTGATACTTATAGTCGCAGCAGACCCCGGGAGTAAGAGCTTGCTTGTTCGCGAGGATTCAAGGTAGATTTGCATGTTGTCGCAGTCCCTTGGAGTCTCATCTTTTATTTTGATACTGTTAATTTACATTTAAACACTATTGTAACTTTTGGAATATTCCGTATATAATCAGTTAGAGTTCACGACTTTGTACTACTTAGTTCTAGGAAGATGTTCGAGTACTGTCTTTGAATTATATTAACTCTATTTCTACTTTTATATTAATTTCTGACTTATTATATCATAATTTATTAATTTAATATTGTTAAGTGATAGACTTACCTAGTGTTAAAGATTAGGTGCAATCACAACCCCTATGGTGGAATTTGGATCGTGACATAAAAATTTTAAATGGGGCTTTTAACGTCCTTTTCTCTATAGCATATTGTTTCAGAAAAAGGTTATAATATTGGAAAAGATGGCATACATTACATTGCAAATAGTGAGATGAGTCAAGTTTTTATGCTAAGTTATTTATTCTATAATAATTCCATATTTGTGGTATATTTATTTTATTTTTTTCTTGTTCAATGTTTTCTTCTTATCTCACATGCTTAATAAATAGTACATGTAGTAGCATAAGTAGACAACGAAGAACAGGAAAGAGCTACGGTGTAAATCAGTAAATATAGAACATTGAAGCTTTTATCTGATTCATAATTGAAAATACGATACAAGATATTGTAACCTAAGTTAGTACTTTAGTACACATCAAATTTTTATGTTCCAAAATTAGTATTATAATCTATAAAAATGCAGCGGATAAGTATATAACTCCTTGTAAATTCGGGGGAATAACTTAATTCGATTGTATCTTCAACTACAAATGGGATGATTATGGTGTAAATTGTTAGCATTATTAAAATTCTATATTCTTGCATGTTGGAAATGGGTATTGGATCACATCCACCCATAACGGGTGCTAATTGGCATTGTTAGCCTATTAATTAGTCCTCCTCCTAAAACCATAAATATGGCACATATATACACCATTATTGGTGTTGGAAAAGACAACGCTTTTCCATTCTAGATGACAATGGCTATGCTTTATGAAGAAAACACTTTGCATCTCTAAGCGGATATCTAAGTTGTAAAAACAAATAAACTTTTTGCTTTATGATAATTCCTATCGACCGGTAATTCAAGTCGTGGTTGAAACAGACAATCAACTACCGCGAGAAGATATAGTAATTCTCCTAACTAGTATTTATAGTTTAAATACGACATTCATATCAGAGCCATATGTTCATATTTCGGTAGTTGATATGATTTTGAACAATACATAAAATTATGATTTTAATGTGTAATCCTGAATTGTAATTGCATTTTTCATATCTGTACATGCTTTTTTTTTATGTGAAACATTAGGCCTTTTGTAAATCTCGTCGAGAGCTTTCCGATGATACATGAACTCATCCGAATTCAGTTGATGCCTGAAACCAAACAAAAACTTGTTAGAAAAAATATGCAAACGGAAGAAGCATTAGTTGCTAAAACGATTAGTTTAAAAATATTCAGATCCCAAAGTACTAAGATTGTCAGAGTGGTTAATCTCTAAAGTTGTAATTACCTTTACCCTATTAAGTTCTGGTTTGCCTAAGCTCTGCCTCAAATAATCAAAGTAAAGAAAAGCCAGTATTCAATAATATTGTTAGTTCCACAATCATACACAAAGAATAAGGCAAAGACTATAATAATAATTCTTTAGATGAAGGAGAAGTAAAGCTGGACTCTCGATATTGGCCTGACAATTAGCAAGGCCCGGCTAGACTCAAATCAGAAGCGGACTTCAACAGGTGACAAGGAAGCAGCCCAATTTCCTGAACCTGGGCTTGAGTTCTCATTAAACTCAGCAGGCCCGATGACCATGCAGAGAAAAGAGTAAGAATCGATTAGCATATATACATATAAAAAAAGGAAAAGTAAGATAAACTTATAATGAATATGAATAGAATCTGGATAAATGTAGTGTCACGACCCCAAAATCTCACCTTAGATAGTCGTGATGGCACCTAGTCTCTAAGATTAGGTAAGTTTATACACATTGAGAATTAGCAAAAATAACGACTAAGATATCAAATGGAATTTGTAAATTATCATAAATAAACCCAAACGGTACAACAAGCAAATAATTCCCAAAATCGGTGGAATTGAGTCATAAGCTCTAAATTAAATTCACCAGTAATCTCTAAATACAACATTATTTTGATATGGAGATAAACAGTAGAAACAAGAATAACAAAAGGTGATTCTGAGGTCTGCGAGCACCAAATAGGTATAACTTGAAGTCTCCAAAATATCTTGGTAAACTCACTAGCGCCCGGCACGAGCAGAAGTACCTGGATCTGCACAAAAATATACAAAACCGTAGCATGAGTACACCATAACGGTACCCAATAAGCATCAAGCCTAACCTCGGTAGAGTAATGACGAGAACAGTCAAGACACCTACTAGACATGGAAACATAAATAGAATATTAATATAATCTAATGACGAAAAGTAACGAAATAGATGACAACAAACAGAATGATGATATAAGACTAACAACATAAATTTAGGCAATAAAGGACAACAAACAATGAACATATGATAAGAACAATAAGTGATCAAACACAGTCAAAATTCAAGTAAAATGATTGAAGGAAAGACAATCACCGATCAAATCAACAAGTCTTTTCACATAGAATGTATAACAAGAATCATAACTGATGCATCTCACCTCATATTCACATTTTACAAATCATAACCACAATCTTCCTTGTATCGCCGCATGAGCCTTGCATATATTTTAAAAATATGTTTTTTCCAAAATAGCAAGACGCGCTTTAGACCCCTAATCTCACCGCGTGGCTTCAAGTAATTTCTCTTACTAGTAACACACGTATAAATCTCATCTTATCTCGTCGAATGCGCATAAATACCCACCCTTATACCGTCGCATGCACATCAATATCACAACAAAATAATCAACTCGCACCACACCTATCCATAAGCTACAACATTGCCAAAATCAACAATACCAATGTCAACACAACACATAATGTCAACCCCGGGCTCGTACCTCGGAATCCGACCAAACTCATAAATTCCGAACACCTATTCTGATACGAGTCCAACTATCCAAATTCCTATCTCAAATCGGCCTTCAAATCACAAATTTCAATTTTAGAAAGTTTTTACCAAAATTCCCAATTTATTCAATTCATATCACTAATCAAATACTAAAATCGAGGTTAGAATCATGAAATAATAACAAATTTGAGTCAAACACACTTATCCCAATCCAAATCGTAAAAATCTCCTCCAAAATCGCCCAAAACCGAGTTCTCTAACTTAAAGTGCGATATATAAAATAAAACCCTCCATCAAGATATATTCTGAGCTTCTGCAGCGCAACAGTCACAACTGTAACTCCGCACCTGCGTAAAAAGCATCACAGATGTTGTAACGAACCGACCGGTCGTTTTGCTTTCTAGATTCCCATTTCCCTAATTAAGACTACCCGTATGTACTTTTACTATTTTATGACTTGCGGGGGATAGTTAGTTCGGGTTTGGAAGGATTCGGGTTCAAATCAGAATACTTTATTCCTTAATAGTGGCTTATAATGGTTAAGTTTGACTTGAGTCAACGTTTTGAGTAAACAACCTCGGAATCGGGATTTGATGGTCCCAATAGATTCGTATGATGATTTTAGACTTGGGCGTATATTCGTATCGGGTTTCTGATGACCCGGGAGCATTTCAGTGCTTAATATTAGGAGTTGACGCATTGAAGGTTTTTAAGCTCTTTAAGTTTAGTTTGGAGTAGGTTTTGGTGTTATCGAGGTCCGTTTGGGATTACAGGCCTGAGATTAGTTTAGTATGGTAATTTATGACATGCACGCAAATGTCACGATCCAAAAGCCAACTAGTCGTGATGGCACCTAACCCAACCCGTCAGGTAAGCCAATTAACAACTATCGAATTTAATGAGATTTATTAAGAAAAGAAATGATAATACACCGTTTTTATACAAGAATTTCCCAAGGACTGGTAGTACAAATTATGAGCTTCTAATATTTAGAATTTACAAATCTGGTATAAAAAAAAGTAAATCATCTATTTGAAATATACGTGAACAAAGTAAAATTTTAAAACTACCAAAATCAAGAAGCAGCTATGACAGGAACGCAGGTACATCTTCAAATCCAGCTTTTGCCATGCACAGTAACATCAGCATCCAGCATCTGCACGCAAGGTGCAGAAGTGAAGAATGAGTACAACCGACCCCATGTACTCAATAAGTAACAAACCTAACCTTAGGTTAAAAGTAGTGACGAGCCGGAACAAAGGTCGGAGTCCAACACCAATAGCCAACAACAGTTCATAACAACATAATAAAAATGATAAAAGAAGTAACTCAGAGATATATTGCTCAGCTCGTTCATAGTTCCGGAAAATAGGCATGCCTTTCAAGTATATAAGTGAAAACCCAAATCTTTTACCGAAATCACCAAAATATGAGTACGTTTGTAAAACTGTGATCTATCCCAAAACTTTCAACAGGTAAATGCTTCATTCTCAAATAGCATAAGGAAAATACATCTCTATGCCTACATGTCAATGTGTATGTGAAGTTATGAATGACACAATATTGTACATCATGAGGAAAATGCATCTCTATGCATGTATGTCAAGCGTGCATGTCGAATGCAATGCAACTCAGTTATAAAATAATATGCATACTCTCGGAGTATCAATCAACTCAGTCCTCCCAGTCACTCAGTCCTCCCAATCACTCGGCACTCGCACTCGCACTCAATAGGTACATGCGCTCACTGGGGTGTACAGACTCCATAGGAGCTCCTTCTGCCCAAGCGCTATAACAAGTCAATCAAGGCATAAATCAATAAAACATATTGCGGAGTGCAGCCCGATCCCATCATAAATCAATAATATTTGTTGCGGCGTGCAGCCCGATCCCATTATAAATCAATAATATTTGTTGCGGCGTGCAGCCCGATCACATCAATATCCTCGCCATCAGGCCATCGGCCTCACTCAGTCATAAATCTCTCCAGTCTCTCAGGCTCATGATGTCATGAAAATCAGCCGAAAATGATGATGTGATGCATCAATAAATGGTAACAGAGACTGAGGTATGATATGCAAATAAATGCGTATGACTGAGTATGTAATTGCAATATAAGCAAATAACTCAACAGTAAAAATGACATCAGTAGGTCCCAACAGGATAAGCATATAGCCTAGACATGGTTTCTAACATGGATCACAGCTCAATTACTCTAGCACGTAGAGATTTCAAAGATACACATAAGATTATGTAACTACATAGTACCACAAAAATAACCGAGTCACCATTCACACGGTGCACGCCTACACGCCCATCACCTAGCATGTGCATCACGTCAATACCTAACACATATCACATATATTCAGGGGTTTATACCCTTAACACCAAGTTTAGAAGTGCTACTTTCTTCGCACAAGCCAAATCCATTGCCGAGCAAGCCAAACGATGCTCCAAAAATTTAATCCCGCACGTACCGACCTCCGAACGACTCGAAACTAAACAAAAGCAACTCAAATACTTCAAATTATGCCTAAGGAAATAATTCTAAATGATAAAGGTCAAATCTTTAATCAAAATCCCCAAAATCAAACCAAAAGTCCGGCCCGGGCCCGCACCTAGGAACTCGACAAAACTTATAAAATCCGACAACCCATTCAATTATGAGTCCAACCATACTAGTTTCACTCAAATCCGACTTCGAATCGATGTCCAAAACTCAAGCATTCGCTCTATGAAACTTTAGTCAAAAACCCCCAATTTCCCTTTTTTGAATTCATCAACTAAATGCCAAAACGAGGATAGATTCATGATATAAAACCAAAAATGAGTAGAGAACACCTACCCCAATCCACATGGTGAAAATTTCTTCAAACCTCGCCTCAATTAGAGCCCCAAATCTCAAAATATGATAAAAGAACCAAAAACCTCGATATATAGCTTCTGCCCAGGCATCGTCGCATCTGCGATGCACTTAGCCGCTTCTGCGGCGTCGCTTTTGCTACAAATGTTCCTCTTCTGCGGAGAGGCACTGGAGAAATGGCCCTCGCACCTGCAGAAAAATATCTACTCCTGCAACAACGCATGTGCGTAACAATGACCCACATTTGTGCCAACTCCCGCTCCTGCGCTCAAAATCTCGCATCTGCGCGCACACAGGTGCGCTAAAAAATCCGCTTCTCTAGTCTTCCACACCCAGATCTCACCTCACTTCTGCGATGGACAACCCGCATATGCGAGGTCGCTTCTGTAGCCAATACTCTACAGATGTGGCTACACCAGTACCAGCAAATATACCAACAAGTCCCATAACATAACATGGACCTACCTGCGGCCTCAAATCACGCATAACAACATCGAAACGATGAATCGCACCTCAATTTGAACTCAAATGAACTTTGAACTCTCAACATTCAAAACATGTGCCGAAACATATCAAATCAACCCGGAATGAACCCAAATTTTGTACATGAGTCCCAAATAACATAACGAAGCTATTTCAATTCCCGAAACCTCAATCCGAATCTGATATCCTCAAAGTCAACTCTCGGTCAAACTCATGAACTTTCCAAACTATAACATTTCTAACTTTCGCCAATTAGTTCCGAATCCTTCTAGTAATATCCAAAAGCAAATCTGGGCATACGCCCGAGTCCAAAATTACCTCCCAGACCTAATGGAACCATCAAAACTACAATCCAAAGAAAAAACACTAAAAGCCAAACTTGGTCAACTCTTCCAACTTAAAGCTTAAATTATGAAATTCATTATTCCAAATGGATTCTGATTAACATGAAAACCAAAACCGACGATTCACATAAGTCATAATACATAATACTACTCATGCCCTTAAACTAACGAGCGAAGTGCAAATGCTCAAAATGACCGGTCGGGTCGTTATATCATCCCCCACTTAAAGATATGTTCGTCCTCGAACGTGCCGATAGTCGTTCCAAAGCCATCATACCGCCGTGTAACCTTACCATGCACATACCCAGGGGTGATCCCATATTACCCTATTCCATATAGGCCCGATAACACAACATAGCTGAAGATCCTTACTTCAACCGTAGCCCATAAAACCTTAGAATCCAATTTCTAACATCCGGGATTTCCTATAAGATTTGAATCTCACATCTACGCACTATATAAGTCTGAACAAGCTGTATCAAGCCATAACAATAACCCATGATGTAATCACATGATATACCGCATGACTCGCGTACTTGTAGCAATAAGTTTTGATCACAATAGCTACTCAAAAGCAACTTGGTACCGGTAATAAACCTCATATCAAATAAAACCTCGTTCTAAAACCTTCGTACACTGCCAATGATGAAAGAAACACGCAGGAACTCATAACCACTTATCAGATCAACAAGTCATGGGGCTCCCTCTCCTTCGACAAGAACTATAGCCAATTTCTAAGTCGATCAATGACATTATCCTTCAAAATATACCGCGAACAAATCCGATAGCACCATTCTATGTCCGATGACCTCATCTTATCACGCAATAACTCTAGTGACATGCCACATCAATAAAACCTAAAACCAAAACCCACACAATTCGTGCACCGATAAGCAACAACCCAAATGTACCCAATCATGGAAAATGACTCAAACAAGAGAACCACCCCACAAGTTCAACAAGTACCACCACAAACGCAATACTACAAACCCATCTTACATAGTAGAACCAAGACACACGAATCTAACACAGAGGATCATATCCCGACATAACCCAACTGCAATGTGTGACCCCATCCAAACACTGGTTCACATGAAATACCTCGAGCCACAATGTTCAAAATCAATAACCACGCATTTGTCATCAAGTACCCAATGTGCATGACCGAACCACCGAGAAGAAATTAGCACAATATACCATAGTCTGGATAGAACATAACTAAGGCGCAATCAACCATTCAACATCCTAATATCCATCTTGCTCGAATTCCGCTATAAGGCCTAGATAGCACTGCACAATGGGTGCCTATAACCAACGGATCCCAACCCCTCGTAGCATAGAAGAGTAACTCATAGTACATCTGAGGACACGAATAAGCTCAACTCCAATGGAATAGAACATCCCTTAATAACAACAGTACGAAGTCAACCAAATCCGACCCGGTGTAGTATACACATCCTCATTGGGCCTGCCAATAGACCCCTAATATATACATAACCCTCTGAAAATCCACAATGACTAAACCATAATACATACTATCATCTGGCTAGCTTTGGCCACATCTTCACATTCCAAAACCACGAAATAATCTGTTTCTGAGAGTTCCTGATCTCCAATTCCATAGAACACATGAATCACCTTATCCGATTCCAATTCCATCGCCCGAATGTCTAACACATCTCTCATACACAATCATCCCTTGAGAAATACTTCAAAAATTATTTCGTGCCACATAGGAAAATCTGAATACCAGCAGGCAATCAACCAGGTGAGTGCCGCAATGCCAATGAAGCATCCGTAAGTCAACATACAGTGTGCCTTCTGAAATGCGCACCCTTCTCAGGAATTACCAAGTAGTTAGAACATCCATATAAATGCCTAAACTTGTCCATGCTGTCTAAGAATTTATGACCTTCCCTTTAGAACTAAATCGTGACCTTGCACACGCAAATCTCAATCCCACACAACGCACCACATCTATTATGCCATCCTATGAAAATTACGAGGATCTCATAATCAACTCTGAGTCACAGGCAAACTACATACTCAATTAGCCAGCGACCTTCTATTTGGTCTCATCGAGGAGAAAATCACAACACGCAACATGCTCCTCACGCCAGCAGAAAATTTATACCTTAAACCGTGGTGGAAACCATTAAGAATACTTTCAAATCCATTTGCACATAGCCCAGCTATCAGAACCGAATCCCTCTAACTCAACTATGTGAGCAGTAGGAATTGATCCCTTGAACCCCCGAAACCCATAATAGAGGCATGTAGCATGTCATCCAAGATGTGAGGCGTGTGCTCGGACTGCCCGTCCATCTAGTGGTGAAATGCTATGCGCAGCTTGTCCTGTATGCCTAACTCACACTGTATAGCTCTCTAGAAATGTAATATGAACGGTGTGTCTCGATCGGAGATAATAAACACTGGCACACCATTAAGATGAACAATCTCATAGGTATAAATCTGAGCCAATTTCTCTACAGAGTAGTTAGTCATAACCAGAATGATGTGTGCAGACGTGGTTAGTCTATCCACAATAACCCACAACGCATCAAATTTATTCAAGGATCGTGGGAGTCCAACAGTGAATACCATGGCAATACACTCGGACACGACCCAAAGTGAAGGTCCACGACAGGCACTCGGTGCTTTAATCAACCGAGTACAAATGTAACATATCTTCTTATCATACTATAATGGGTAAATGAGTTAGAAATGCCGTCATGATATAACCAGAATAAAACATAAGGGAATACTCGACATAGGACTACCTAACATGATATACAACTTATACATGTAAAATACGGTCCTATAAGGCCAAACTGATTATTTTTACACTTAAAATATAGGCCGACAAGGCCATTCAATCGTTTATATACATGGCATCTGTCAACAATCCTCTAAGAGTACATAAATGTCATAAAGATCGGGACAGGGCCCTGCCATATCGATCAACAAATGTCTAAAGTATAGTGACCAAATAGGCAATTCCATAGTAAGTGGAGTACACCAACATATTCCGCTGAACTTATAGCCTACTAGGAGGAATGTTAACTTGTCTATCGGGACCTACATACATGAAATGTAGTGTCACTAAGAAAAAGGAACGTCGGTATGAATAAAATGCCTAGTATGTAAGGCAGGAACCCTAAATTAGAACCGTAATGTAAAGAGAGATAGAGAAGATACAACCTATAACATCTGAGTGTCGCTGAGGGCGACTAACATGAAATGCATGATGCATATATATATAGATACAATTTTAAAAACATACTCCTATGTGGGCATCATCATCATCATATCATACTAATCCGTAATAGGCTTAAATCAAACGCCTGGTTTGAAGTTTGGAATATGATGAACTTACGAGAAGCTAACATGTGTTTTGGCCATTAATTCTTTGCTTTGATGTTAGTCATAGGGGTTGGAGCATTTGGAAAAGTTTTCATAAGGTATTGGAACTTTTTGGTACAATTGGATAGGGTCCCTGGTGGCTCGGGTGTGTTTCTGGTCGGTTTCGGACCATTTCCATGTGTTTTGGACACATATCTTTACTGGTGTCCGATGTCCTTCATATTCGCATTTGCGTAGGAGCGTTGCATTCTCTATGAGGTTTTGGATTATAAGAGATTTTACTCTTCGCTTTTGCAGATGTTGAACTGGGCAGTAGCCTTCGCGTTCACAAGGTTGATGGGCGCGTTAGTGAAGGAGATGGTGCGTTTGGCCTTTGCGTTCGCATGACCTCTGTCGCATTCGCGAAGTAGGGTTTTTTTTGGGATGTGATTTTGTGCTTCTCGAACACGAGACTCGTGCCGCATTTGCAAAGGGTATCCCAGAGCAAGATTTTTAACTTGTCATTTTTGGACTTTAACCTCTTTTTATTATATTTAGAGATTGGAAGCTCGGATTGAGGCAATCTTTGATGCGGTTTTACCCATTTGGATTGGATAAAATGTTCTTGACTCGAATTTGATTATTATTCATGATTCCATCTAAGAGTGAAATTGGGAATTTTGGCAAAACTTTTCTGAAGTGCAAAATGGAGATTTGAACCCTGAATTAATGTCGGATTTGGATGAAACATGTATATTTGGACTCGTTTTTGAATAAGTAGGTGAGATTTGTGGCTTTTGTTGAGTTTCATGAGGTAGGCCCGGGTTGACTTTTGGGTTGACTTTGTGTATTTGACTAAATATTTCACCTTTATCGTTTGGATTCTTAGGATTTCGCACGTTGGTGATTTTAAGTGTACCGGGTGGAGGAAAGTCTCTTAGAAAACCTTGTTAAGAGAAAAACCGCTAGGATTTGACTTGTTTGCTATGTATTTGAGGTATTAGGGTGGCGTATATACACGGTGATGAACGTATATGCCTTACCGAGTTTGTATCATCACCGGGAGTAGAAATTGGAATATTTCATGCTTTGTTTGACTATGTGTCGTTTGATTCATGATTTATTTGGCTTATTTGACTATAGTTTCTCTCTTATTCATGTTAGAAATTATGCCTAGGCTTATGATTAATTGTGAAGGCATGTGAACTTATTCTTGATATGTTGAAATGCACAATTATCCATAGTCACATAGAAATTTATTAAGTCTTTGTGCACCTTCTATCTATAATTCTTGAGCATATACATACATTTTCAATAATGGATACGTAATTTGGACTGAGGATTTTGGCACGAAGGGTAAGCATGCGAGCGAGATACAATTATGGAACATCGAACATCATGATCATATATTGATTTATGAGGGATGATATTATTCCATTCTTGCAATTGAATTTGGATCCGTCCCTCTAGTGTCAGGTGATAATCCATGTTACTTTAGGCCGTATGAGCGTGGTCATTATATGGATTTTGTACCGGGTAGATACATGGATTGTGTATCGGGTTATGATGATAATTGGATTGTGTATCGGGGTACGTGGATCTTGTACCGATAAAGCATGCATTCTTATTATTGACTTATTTAGAAATAATAATTTAACTATTAATTGTTAACCAATATCCTTATGTGCTAATTGGAAGTCCCGACTTCGTTATTTGAGTATGAGTTGTACTCATACTATGCTTTTGCACATTTTGTGAAAATCCTTTTGTGGGTCCTAGCAGAGTTTCCTAATTTAGCTAGGAGTTTATCATGGAGACTTGAGTGAGCTACACTTCATAGAGTAGGGAGACCATGGTGTCACAGGGAAAGAAGCCATGATATTCTTGTAGTTTCAGTGGTACCTCATCTAGATGTAGGGATCATTCTTGGAGTGGCTATCCTAGCAGGCAAACTCCTTCATCTTTGCAGCCTACTCGTGGTGCTCGAGTGTAGTATTCATTCGATGTATTACCAATACCGAGCTCCTATCATGCTTATTCAACCCAGGATACTTCCAGTGGGTAATCGAGTTATCAAAGGCAGCATCAGATTCAACAGCCATTATCAGCTCAAGGTCATTTTGAGTGTGGAGAGTTAGGGCATATCAAGAGGGATTGCCCGAGACATGGTAGAGGCACATCACAATAGGGATCTTAGGTAGTGACTCAAGTTTCAGCTTTTACACCACCAACCCCACCAGCTAGAGGGGTAGCTCAGGCAGTTAAGGGATGCCCAGAGGCAGGGGTCAGTCGGACAGAGGTCAAGCCCGCTGCTATGCATTTCCAGGTAGACCTAAGTCGGAGTCCTCTAATGCAGTTATCGCATGTATTGTTTCGGTCTGTCACAAGGATGCATCAGTTTTATTTGATAATGGTTCTACATATTCCTATGTGTCATAGTACATTGCATCGTATTTGTGTTTTCCACGTAGTTTTCTTGATATACATGTTCATATATCTACACCGGTTAGTGACTCTATTATGGTGGGCCGTGTATATCAGTCTTGTTTGGTTACTACTAGGGGCTTTGAGACCCGTGTTGATCTCTTGTTGCTTAGTATGGTGGATTTTGATGTGATAATGGGTATGGATTGGTTATCTATGTATCATGTTATTCTTGATTGCCATGCTAAGACCGTGACGTTGGCTATGCCGGGATTGCCAAGGTTCGAATGGAAAGGTTCTCTTGGGTATACTTCTAGTAAGGTGGTTTCATTTCTTAAGGCTCGACAGATTTTTTGGAGGGGGTGTTTCGCGTACTTAGCCTTTGTGAGAGATGTTAGTGTTAATACCCGTAATGTTGAGTCAATTCTGGTTGTGAGCGAGTTTTTAGGTTTGTTTCCAGTAGACCAACTGTGCTTTCTGCTCGATAGGAATATTGATTTTGTATTGACTTGGTGTCGGGCCCTCAGTCCATATCTATTCCACCATATCATATGACTCCAACAGAGTTGAAGGAATTGAAAGAACAATTGCAAGAGTTGTTAGATATGGGGTTCATCAGGCCTAGTGTATTACCATGGGGTGCACCAGTGTTGTTTGTGAAGAAGAAGGATGGTTCCATGAGAATGTGAATTGACTACAGGCAATTGAATAAGGTTACCATCAAGACAGAATATCTATTAACTCTCATTGATGACTTATTTGACCAGCTTCAGGGTGCTATAGTGTTTTCAAAGATTGACTTGAGATTGAAGTATCACTAGTTGAATATCAAGGCTCCGGACATTCCCAAGACAACTTTTAGGACCCATTTGGTGAATTATGAGTTTTTAGTGATGTCATTTAGGCTCACTAATTCCCTAGTAGCCTATATGCATATGAACAGTGTGTTCTAACCATGTTTGGATTCTTTTGTCATTGTGTTCATTGAAGATATCTTGGTGTATTGCCGTAGTGGTAAGGAGAACGAGTAGGATTTGAGGAGGGTGCTTTGTATTTTGAGGGAGAAAAAGATATATGATAAGTTCTACAAGTGTGAGTTTTTTTAGTGATGGGATCAAGCTGGACCCGAAGAAGATTGAAGCAGTTCAGAGATGGCCCAGACCTTATAGCGCTATTGCGATCAGGAGTTTCTTAGGTTTGGCTAGGTATTATCAATGCTTTGTGGATGGGTTTTCATCAATTGTAGCCCCATTGACTCATTTGACTCAGAAAGGCGCTCCGTTCAGGTGGTCAGATGAGTGTGAGGAGAGCTTTTTGAAGTCAAGATGACATTCACTACAACTCATGTGTTGGTTTTGCCTTCAGGATCGGGATCATATACGGTCTATTATGATGCTTCAAGGGTTGGTCTTGGATGTGTATTGATGTAGGATGGTAGGATGATCGCTTATGCATCGCACCGGTGAAGCCCCATGAGAAGAACTATTCGGTGCATAACTTGGAGTCAGCTGCTATTATACACATGCTAAATATTTTGAGGCATTACTTATATGGCGTGTCTTGTGAGGTATACGGATCACCGGAGTCTAGAAACTCTGTTTAAACAGAAAAATTTAAATTTGAGACAACGGAAATGGTTGGAGCTATTCAAGGACTATGCTATCATCATTCTTTATCATTCGGGGAAGGCCAATGTAATAGCTGACACCTTGAGTAGAAAGGCGGAGATCATGGGGATTTTGTCCTTAATTCCAACTATAGAGAGACCATTAGATATGGATGTTCGGGTTTTGGCCAAAAGGTTTGTGAGGTTGGATATTTCGGAGCCTGGCAGGGTACCTGCTTGTTGTTTTGCAGTTATATTTGTTTGAGCGCTTTAAAGCACGCCAGTATGATGATCCCCACTTGCTTGTCCTTAAGGACACGGTGCAACTTGATGGTGCCAAGGAGGTGACTATTGGTGATGGTGGGGTATTGCAACTTTAGAGTTGAATTTGTGTTCCTCAAGTGGATGGTTTAAGGGAGTTGATTCTTGAGGACGGTCATTGTTCGAAGTATTCTATTCAAGCAGGTGCTACGAAGATGTATCGCAATTGGAAACAGCATTATTGGTGGAGAAGGATGTAGAAGGACATTGTTGAGCATGTCGCACGATGTTTGAACTATCAGCAAGTCATATATGAGAATCAGAGACTGGGTGGTTTTATTCAGAGATTAGATATACCGTAGTAGAAGTGTGAGCGTATCACTATGGATTTTGTGGTTAGGTTGCCATGGACCTTGAGAAGATTTGATGTTGTGTGGGTTATTGTGTATAAACAGACCAAGTCTGCACATTTCATTCCAGTCATGACTTCCTACAGTGTGACTAATTCTATGATATAGTTTGGAAGCTCATAAATGTTTCTAAATTGGAAGGGAAGCTGAGTTGTATTACTGAGCTGAGAAATAACATCTGCAATACCATTACCTTCCCTATAAACATGGGAGAAGGTGATGTGATCAAAATAATTGGTCAGTTGTTGAATTTCAGTAACACTGTACTATAGTTTCCATGGATGTTTGGCTTTGTGATGATCCATTTGGATACCAATTCAGAATCTACTTCTAAATTGATGTTCTTCGGGCCATGATCTAAACATCATTTGAGAGCAATAGATGTAGCATCAACCTCTGCCTTATTATTTGTTCCCAACCCAGATGAGAGGCAAAAGTATGGATTAAATTGCCCGAATAATTCCTAACAATTCCTCCAGCTCCAATTCTGCCGGGGTTTCCAAGAGCACTACCATCATTGTTACTTTTGAGAAGCCCTATAATAGGTTTAGTCCAAACCACTTCGGTAGTATTCCTCTCATAGGTGCACATTTCCACTAAGGCTGTCAAATCATTCCAATTTCAATGCCATGTACTGTGGGGGTAAGAATCTCTCAAGAATTTGTACAACCTGCAACACTTGAGAACTTTACCCTAATAAGATTGGATTTTTTCCTTCCATACTATGCAAATCATCTATTCTTCCACGAGTTCCAGCAGATAAAAACTGAAAATGGCTTGTAGAATATCATCGTGAGCCGTGTTTATTGATTTCTACATCTACCATTGTAGAATCATGCACCTAATAGGCTTTACTTCGTGTATGTTGCATATAGAGTTGGCAAAAGAATTTAATATAGCATTAGCAAAGTGGACATTGACCATGATGTGATTAATGGTACCTTGCAGGAATAATACAATAAGAACATCTGGAGATTCATTTGAAAGAATAGTTACAGGATTTGCATGATAAGAGATTTTTAGACCTAGTGTATCTCCTTAGGGCAAGCCATTGTTATTTGTGAAGAATAATGATAGTAATATGAGGATGTGTGTTGTTTATTAGAAGTTGAACAAAGTTACTATCAATAACAAGTATCCATTGCCTCGTATTGATGATTTGTTTGATCAACTTCACGGTATTACAGTGTTCCATATGATTCACATGAGATCAGGTTACCATAAGTTGAATTAGGGAATTAGATATCCCTAAGATGGATTTTAGGATTCGGTATGGTCATTACGAGTTCTTGGTGATGTCATTTGGTTTTACTAATGCTCTATTAGCATTTATCGATTTGAAGAACTTAGTATTCAAGCCTTATTTGGATTCTTTTGTGATCATCTTCATTAATGACATCTTGTTTTACTATCGTGGTAGGGAGGAGCATGAGTAGCAGGTGATAGTGGTACTTCAAAATTTGAAAGATCGAAAGCTCTATGCTAAGTTTTTAAAATATGAGTTCTGGTTGGATTCAGTTACATTCATGGGTCATGTTATGTCTAGTGATGGTATAAATGTTGACCCTAAGAAGATTGAGGCTATTCAGAGTTGGCCTAGACCTACTATAGCTATAGAGATCAGGAGTTTCTTGGGTTAGACATGCTACAATCATTGCTTTGTGGAGGGCTTTTCATCCATAGAAGACCCATTGACTATGTTGACTAAGAAGATGCTCAATTCAGATAGTCTGATGAGTGCGAGGTAAGCTTTAAGAAGCGCAAGATTGCTTTGACTTCAGACGTAGTATTGGTCTTGCCACGTATTATGGGCCATACACCGTGTATTTTGATGAATCACACGTTGGTCTTGGTGCGGCCCTAATATAGGAGGGTAGAGTGATTGATCATGCATTATGACAGTTGACGCCTCATGGGAGGAATTATCATATTCATGATTTGGAGTTGGAAGCGATTGCGCATGTCTCAAGATGTGGAGGCAATACTTATATGGCATGTCATGTGAGGTTTACAATAATCATCTGCGTCTTCATCATTTGTTCAAGCAGGGAGATTTGAATTTTACATAGTGGAGGTGGTTGGAGTTGCTTAAGGACTATTATATCACTATCTTCTATCATCCGAGTAAGGCAAATGTGGTAGCAAATGCCTTGAGTAGGAAGGCAAGGAGAATGGGTAGTTTGGCATTTATTCCAGATGAGGAATAGCTTTTGGCTATGGATGTTCAGGCCTTGGCCAATAAAATTTTGAGATTGGATATTTGAGCCTACTAGAGTTCTTTCTTATGTTATTGCGCAATCGTCCTTGTTTGAGCGTATAAAATCTCGCCAGTACAATGATCCACACTTGTTTGTACTTAAGGACATGGTGAAACGGGGTGGTGCTAAGAAGTTGGTTATTGGGATGATGGTTGTATGCGACTTTAGGGACAGATTTGTGTTCCTAATGTTGATGTATTGATAGAGTTGATTTTTGGGGAGGCTCATAGTTCGCATTATTCTATTCACCCGGGATGCTACGAAGATGTATCGTGAATCATAGGAGCGTTACTGGTGGTGGAAGATAAAGAAGGTCATTATTGGACATGTCTCGCGGTGTTTGAATTGCCAACATGTCAAGTATGAGCGTCAGAAACTGTGTGGTTTGCTTCAAAATTGATGAACCGGAGTGGAAGTGGTATTGCATTACTATGGACTTTGTGGTAGGTTTTCCACTGACTTTGAGGATGTTTGATGCTCTTTAGGTCAATGTTGATAGGTTGACCAAGCCGGTGCATTTCATTCCGATTATGAATTCTTACACTTCGGAAAAGTTGGCTCAGATCTACACCTAAGAGATTGTTTGCTGGCATGGTGTAACCATATCTATCATTTCAGATAGCGATACATAGTTCACATTGCATTTTTGGTCGGCTATTCAGCATGAACTGGGCACCAGGGTGGAGCTCAGCACTGCATTTCATCCGAAGACAGATGGTAAATCTAAGTGGACCATTCATATCCTTGAGGATATGTTAAGTGCATGTGTTATTAATTTTGGAGGCCTGTAGGATCAGTTCCTGCCATTGGAGGAGTTTTTAATACAAAAGCAACTACTAATATAGTATCTAGATGGCTTCGTATGAGGCTTATATGGGAAGTAGTGTCATTCTCTAGTTGGTTGGTTTGAGCTTGGTGAGGCTAGGTTGTAAGGTAAAAATTTGTTCGGTGATGCTTTGGAGAATGTAAAGTTTATTTAGGAGAGGCTTCACATAGCTCAGTACAGGTAGAAGAGATACGCAGACAAGAAGATTCACAATGTGGCATTTATGGAAGGTAAGAAGGTTCTTCTTAGAGTTTCGTCTATGAAGGTTGTGATGAGGTTTGGAAAGAAAGGCAAGATGAGCCGAGGTTTATTAGTCAATTTTAGGTGTTGTAGAGAGTAGGCGAGGTTTCTTATAGACTTGTTTTTCCTCTTAGTATTTCGGGAGTTCATCCAGTATTTCATGTTGTTATGATCTGGAATTATCATGAAGATAAGTCGCATGTTTTGGACATCAGCACAGTGTAGTTGTATGAGAAGCTTTAAGTTGGAATAGTTGACCAAGGTTTGAATTTTGTGTAAACGATCTCTGATTTGGGATTTAATGGTTCCAGCAGGTTCCTATGGTGATTTTGGACTTAAACGTATGTTCGGAATTGGTTTTGGATGTACCGAGAGGATCTTGACTTTATTTGTCAAAAGTTAGTAATTTGAAGAATTTGAGAGTTCTTAAGTTTGACTAATAGTTGAGTTTGATGTTTTCAGACTCCAATTATGGTTCCGGGACTTCTAACAGGTTTGTTTTGTTAAATGAAACTTGTGTGCAAAGTTGTGTTTTGATCTAAAGTGTTTAGGCATAAATCAGATGCTTGGTTCGAAATTTAAATGTTTATGAACTTAAGAGAGTTCAATTTGTGGTTTGGCCTTTAATTATAGATTTGATCATTTTGTATGTGTTTGGAGGCTTTGGATGGGTCCGTGCAGAGTTTATGGACTTGTTGGTATGATAGGATGGGGTCCCGGGGGATCGGGTGAGTTTTGGACCACCCAGAGCATATTTCGCATTATAGAGTTTGCTGGTGTGAGGTTGTACGTCACGATTGCGGTGCAAGCCTCACGATCGAGGAGAGTAGTTTGGAGTTGGGGGCAGTTGTTCTACACATTAGATGAAGAGGAGCCATGCTCGCGAAGGAGGAGCTGTGAGCTAGGTGATGGCTATCGCGTTCGCGATGGGCTTGTTGTATTCGTGTTGGGGCAGGGCATGCAGACCTTCGTGTTCGTATGGACTGGGGCCGTGTTCGTGTAGGCTGCGAGCTAGATGGGCTTCACGATCACGAAAAAGGATTTTGGGCAGAGGTAATTTTGTGCTTCGCCAATGCGAGACTTTGGCCGCATTCTCGAAGGATACCATTGAGAAGTACATTTAAGTGGGGATTTTGGGATTTTTACCCATTCTCTCATATTTGAACCCTAGAATTGGAGATGGGTGATTTTTCAAAAGAGATTACAGTACTAAAGGGTGTGTAATCTCTACTCATTTACGGTTATATTTAAGTGTATAACTGGATTATTAACACTTGAAACATGGAATTTTGAAGTGAAATTTGGGTTTTTGCCTACAACTTAAGAGAGTGAAAATTGAGGTTTTGAGCTATGATTTGAACTTAGATTTGAAAACTAAATACATATTTGGACTCGTGGGGTAATTGGTAAACGATATATACCATTAAACTCGGGTTTTGACCATGTTGACCCGGATTGAGTTTTGTTGACTTTTTGGTATTGATCAAAGGTTGAAGCTTTATTGTTTGAAATTTATTCCTATGATATTGTTTGGAATTATTAAGTATTATTTGGCTAGATTCGAGCCGGTTGAAGGTGATTGCTAAAGAAAAGGATATATTGGAGGGTTGATTTGACTTATTAAGGTAAGTATCTTGCCTAATCTTGTTTGAGGGAGTACCACTTAGGACATGGCCTTGTTTGCTTAATTGGAATGTGTGGAAGCGACTTATATTTGAGGTATTGAGCGTATATATGGGTGCTATTTATTATTCGTGACCGAATTACACTTTAGGATTTTATTATGCCTTGTTTGATTGTGTACTTTCCATGATTCAAGTTTTAGTTAATTTTATGACTGCGTGAGCTTATCCTTTTGTGCTACTAACCATGTTTAGGATCATTACCTCTTAATTGGTAAGGTAGGCTATTCGTAAAATTGTTGTTATACTTGATTTAGCAGTAATCATGCTTCACATCTTGTTTACACATCTGTATCTTTATTATTATGTCTTTGTTCACCTTAGTAATTATTTGTGAGCATATGCCTCTTTAAAGATGAAATGCTATTTCGGATCTCAATGATTATGCCACATTTGGACATATTGAGTAGATTGATTTAGAAATGGCACGAGGTTTCTACCGTGCGATTATTGTGGCATTGTTAACGTAATGACACGAGGTGTTTCCCGTGCAGTGATGATGATATTGTTACTGATATGGCATGAGTTCTTCACCATGAAGCGTGTGGATACAATCCATCCGCTGGAGTCAGTCTCTCATGTTTCTCTCTCGATAGCGCATACGTAGATTGTGATAAATTGATAGATGTTTGATTGATTTTGATACAGAATCCGAGTTGGTGAGTTTTGAGCATAAAGGTGGAAGATTTGACCATTCAAGTGAATCCCTTATTCCTTATCATGCATTCTATATACTTTCTATGTTGAATTCTAACACACTACTTGATGCCTCTATTATATGCTTTAGACTTGTTAGTCGAGATAGAACTATCCATGTTGAATGATATCTCTTAATATAATCTTTGGCAATATTGTATCTCCTTTCATAGTCCTGTTGTGCATAATTACAAATTGTGCAAGTTTATTTGATTAGTAGGTATCACATGACTTGAACCTCGTCACTACTTTACCGAGGTTAGTTTTGATACTTACTGAGTACACGTTGTCCCGTATTCATACTACACTTCTGCATATTTTGTGCAGATTCGAGCATTAGCAGTAGCAGACTTCAGGAGGGCGCTTAGTAGTTGTTAGAGGAGACCCGATGTAGTACTGCATGATCGCTCGCAGACCCTTGGAGTCCCCTTTACCTACTTTTCGTATTGCTATCTATATACATACAGTATTGTATTATTTAGAGATTCTGTTATATTTTATTTTTCGAGCTTATGACTCCTCATTACCAGGTTTTGGGGGATTTGATATTATAGTATCTTATACTTTCTGTTGTTTGTAAGACTTATTCCGCTATTAATGCTATCTCGGTTATTATGTTTGATCAATGTTACATGTTGACTTATCTAACCTTGGAGGTTAGGTGCCATCACGATCATTGGTGAAAATTTTGACTGTGACATCCATACTCAAGATGACTTCCTTATCACCATAACAAATCATATAAGATTGACAAGTGCTTCTCTGCCTAGAACTGTGACTATTCATGCCCAACAAATTCAATCTACCATAACACACTCCTCCATCTAGGGGTGAAACTATATCAAATCTCCTTGGAACTTAAGTTCCTTCATTCTTCACGGATATTGTATTATATATAGACATTCTAATGGTCTTCTTCAAACTCATGCTATGTGAAGCGTAAAGCATATCAAGACAATTGTAGGAACCAAAACCCATGCTCGATGATGGCCATATCACCTATTTTTAAATGTATCAACATTCTTTATAACTGACTTATCTATATAATGATGCATAGTAGTCACCCTATTTCACGTCGTACTCAAACTATAACGGCAGTCAAGCACTGATGCGCTATGTCTCGCACTCAACACTCTATTGGCAAAAATGGAATGCTACCATGTTGTGCCAAGCTTGGCAGTCAATATATGCTATTTGTATTGGCAAATATGCCTTGCTGTGTTGAGCCTTGGCTCAACATACTGCTATATGTAATGGAAATTATGTCCATGAGATAATCTAGTTATAAAGACAATCATGTCATACTCTCTATCTAGCAGCCCAAATTACTATATCTTATGCTATAAGTGTGGCGCCGATTCCACATCTTATGCTCTCAATCTGGTACTGGGAGTATCACTCGTGCATGCTATATCGAATGTTGCATAGGCTGCTACATCTTAGATTCTCAGTCATTATAGTTGCAATGTTAATATCATATCTCCATGTATACCCTGCTCAATAGCTTGAACATGGCCAACAAACTCGCTGGCTGAACTGCTTTCCTCAATGACATGTAGTAGTTAACTATCAAGTTTGCTCTATAAGACCAGACTCTTAATCTGTAGCGGTGATGGAAATCCTTTCCATCTCTTCTTGAACTCAGGGCATTACTATGCGTCTATGCCCATATCCACTCAAGAGTAATGTGCCATTGATTGCGTAGCTCTCTCACTTTGCACATAGCCTCGTTTAATGTGCCATTGATTGCGTGGATAAAGTTGTTGCTTAACTGATTGTACCGCTACTCTCACTTCAAAGGGATTTATTGAGATGCTATCTTCTGAACTCAACTTCAACTTTTGAGTCTTCCAAGTCTTTCCAATATTCCTAACGTGACCTCTTCTAGCCCAGGTGACGAGATACTCAAACTCAAATTGTTCTCTATATCTAAACATGTCCTTTAGGCCTGTAGTTTACTCTCTGAACTTTTCTTTTACAACTTCTGTGTAACATCCTTTATCGATTTCGCGTACAAAAGGAAATGAAGAATGTTGCGATCCCTACTTCAAGCTCTATAGACACTGCTCCTTGATTCACAGGGAAGGGAATGTTGCGATCCCTACTTCAACTTCAAGAAGGGAAACTTTCCAAAACTGCCTCAGTAGACTCTTACTTATAAGTATGAGATCAAACATACCCATTAACAACACTCTACTAAGACACTGCTCCTTGATTCACAGGAAATTAAACCTAGAGCTTTGGTACCATTATTACAACCCAAATTCGAAGGGCGTCATTGGCACTTAGCAAGCAACTACTTACGCGAAGTGAACCAGTATTCATCTTACTCAAGTGTCAAAAATACAAATTTCGGTAGAGTTTTTCCTTAATATGAGAATCCCAATAATCCATATAATCAACAAATTAACGATCCTACTAGATAGAATATCCACAACCGCCAATAATAACAAGATAAAGACTCAAAGTTTCCAAAATATTCAATTATCGATATCCCACTGTATGCAGGTGAAATCGAGCTCATGGTACATCCGACCTCCGACAAAATAAGCCAGGCTCGAGACATGACGGAAAAAACCCGAAATTGAGCCAAAGTCCCACCGAACCAGAACGTGGGGCATGACGCCCGCCCTCGAGAATATTGAGGCCATGGTCCCGGAATCGATCCTAGTCTCGAACGACTTCGAAGAACATTGTCACACAATCGAGCATAGCCAACAGAAAGCCGACATATCCGTGATCGGCCGAATATCACGGCGGAAATCTCGGCATGTATCGATAAGGAACTGCAAACAGTGAATCAGAAGATGTTTTACCTGGTATAGAGTTGTACGTAAAGTAGGACTCCCTTATTATATAAAGGGGGTCTGATAATATATGAAGGACATGGTAACACGCACTCAAAAGCAATATATTATTATTTTCTCTATCTTTAGCTCTTGTTCTTTTTCATCTGTACCGGTCGGGGTGAGCCCGACTCGAGAGTGGCTATTTCACTAAGGCTGAAACTATTCAACTCGTGTGGTTTGAATTTATTTTATCTTTATTTATTTAATAGTAACTTAATTTATCGCTTTGTATCAAGTTAATCCGTGTATCCTTAAACCCACTTATAAATTTAATTATTATCCAATTTGGACGATAAATAGTTTGGCGCCCACCGTGGGGCTGAGGATAATAGCGGCGATTTGATACAAATTTCTGTAAAACACCCTACTTTACACTTTCTCTTCGAAGTGCCTTTGATTTCAGGTCTGCGTTAAAATGTCGAACTCCCAATTTGCCCCTCTAAGAACGGATGCTGAGTGTGACCACCATGGCGAGAACTACAACATAGCACCCGAATATGAGGTGCCCCCCGCCGATCCCAACGGAATTCCGATTGTGGACCCGATCGATGCCAACTCACATGTGGCCATCAACATGAATTTGCCCACCGATCCTGAGAACAACATCCGCGGGGGAGTCTGCTTGATAGCTCAAAATGCTCGTGGTGGTGAAGGAGATGGGATCAACTTGCAGACGATCTTCGAAATCTTGCACGATCAGCAGGCAGTGATAGCCCAACTGCAGAACCGAAGCCACGCTCTCAGTAGAGTTAAGCCCGAGTCATCCCGCGAAAACACTCACTTAAATGAACCAGCCGCAGATAGGCCAAATGAAGTTGAACTCGGAACCAACCCTGAGATAATAAAGATGATTGAGGAATTGAAAGAGCGGGTGGAAACGGGAGAAAAGAAAATCAAAGCCATTGACAAGAAGATGGAAACTTACAACTCCATGGTCGACCAAATCCCCAGAGCACCTTCGATATTGAAAAGCCTAGACTCCAAGAAGTTTGTTCAGAAACCTTTCCCTCCGAGCGCAGCCCCGAAGCCAATCCCTAAAAAGTTTCGCATCGCTGAAATTCCTAAGTACAACGAGAAAACTGACCCAAACGAACATGTGATCTCATACACGTGTGCCAACAAGGGGAATGATTTAGAGATGACGAGATTGAATCTGTCCTACTGGAAAAACATTCGGAGAGATTCTGTCAAAAGGAGCTATGATATGGTATCACAACCTACCTCCTAACTCTATTGACTCGTTTGCTATTCTTGCAAATTCCTTTGTAAAAGCACACGCCGGGGCTATCAAGGTCAAGACTAGGAAGTCAGACCTTTTCAAAGTGAAATAGAGGGATAATGAGATGCTCAGAGAATTCGTGACCCGGTTTGAGATGGAACGGATGGATCTACCTACGGTCTCAGACTATTGGGCCATTCAGGCCTTATCCCAAGGACTCAATACTCAAAGCTCTTTAACTTCAAAGCAGTTAAAGCAAAATCTTGTAGAATATCCAGCCGTGACTTCGGCCGATGTGCATAACCGATATCAGTCAAAAATTACAATTAAAGATGATCAGCTCGGGGCCCTTACGGATCTGTCTATCCTTTCCGAGCTAGTGACAGTCCCAAAAGAGGCAACAATCGTGAACCAAGGTCAAGTAGGGACCGATATCAGCCGTATATCGGTGATTGCAGGAGTAACTGACCGGGACAAAACCCTACGAGGAATGAAATGAGAAGCGATCAGAGTCAAAATAACCGGGGACTCATGAGCAAAAACGATTTGGACAGGCCCATCGGGCCCAAGGAAGCACCAAGGTTATCAGAGTATAACTTCAACGTCGATGTTGTTTCTATCTTAACCGCCATTGGACGCATCAGAGACACCAAGTGGCCTCGACCTCTACAGTACGATCCAGCCCAAAGGGATTCTAACCTTATGTGCAAATATCATGAAACTCACGGCCACAGAACGGAGGACTGTCGACAATTAAGAGAGGAAGTAGCCCGGTTATTCAACAACGGACATCTCCGAGAGTTCCTGAGCGATCGAGCCAAGAATCAGTTTAGGAATAGACATTATAATAAAGAGATCGAGCATGAGGAACCTCAACACGTCATTAACATGATCATCGACAGGGTCGACGTCCACCAATGGCCGATCTTGAAGCGCACCAAAGTATCCGCCACTAGGGAAAAATGAACTCGGGATTACGTGCCAGAGGGAAACTTGTCTTTCACCGAAAAAGATGCTGAAGGGATCATGCAGCCCCACAACGATGCACTGGTAATATCTGTACTCATAAATACATTTTGGGTTAAGCGTGTGTTGATTAATCTAGATAGCTCAGCCAACATCATCAGATCGAGGGTAGTTGAACAGCTCGGTCTACAAGATCAGATCGTGCCTGCAGTCCGAGTTCTAAATGGATTCAACATGTCATGTGAGACCACAAAAAGGGAGATAACATTACAGGTAAACACTGCCGGGACCGTTCAAGAAACAAATTTCTATTTGACCGAAGGGGACATGAGGTACAATGCTTTGTTCGGAAGACCATGGATCCACAACATGAGGGCAGTACCCTCGACTCTACAGTAGGTGTTAAAGTTCCAGTCGCTGGGAGGAAAACAAATAGTTTACGGAGAACAACCGGCCACAAAAGAGATGTTCGCGGTCAACGAGATGGTCCCAATATCTACACTTTCGACACCGAAGGAGTTGGGTCCGGTCACAAAATGAGAAATCAAATAGCAACAACTGACACCGACTCCATGCCAACCGGAGAAGCAATAGATGGGTGAGGACGACGACTACGGGGTTCCCTCATCTTTCATAGCTCCCGACGATTCCGACGCTACCAAATCAATGGTCAAGAAACTGGAGCTAGTCGTACTGGTCAAACACTTGCTTGATCGAAAGTATACCTGGGCACGGGGTTGAATCCCGAGCTTAGGGAAAAACTCATTCAATTTCTTATAGTTAACAAGGTTTGTTTTGCTTGGTCCCACCTTGATATGACAGGGATCCCGCCGGAAATAACCACTCACAGGCTAAGCCTGGACCCGAAGTTCCACCCGGTCAAGCAGAAAAGGAAACCCAGTCAGAGGTCAAACATGTTTTTCATTAAGGATGAGGTATCTAAACTCCTTAAAATAGGGTCCATCCGGGAGATTAAATACCCGGTCTGGTTAGCTAAACGTAGTAGTAGTCCCCAAAAAGGGGAACAAATTAAGAATGCCTGTGGACTAGTAGTAGTCCTAAGGAATCTTTCCCTTTGCCTAACATCGATCGCATGATCGATGCAACGGCCGACCACAAGATCCTCAGTTTTCTTGATGCTTATTCCGGGTATAACCAAATTTGGATGGAACCGGGTGATCAGGAAAAAAATCCTTCATCACCAAGTACGGCACCTATTGCTATAACGTGATGCCGTTCAGACTAAAAACCACATGCGCCATTTACCAACGCCTAGTAAATAGGATGTTCGAAGAACAAATAGGGAAATCAATGGAGGTTTACATTGACGATATGTTGGTTAAGTTCCTGCGAGCAGATGACCATTTGAAACATTTGTCGGAAACCTTCGGCATATTGAAGAAATACAATATGAAGCTGAACCCGGAGAAATGTGCATTCGTAGTTAGGTCAAGTAAACTCCTCGGGTTCATGGTATCCAACCGGGGAATTGAGATCAACCACGATCATATAAAGGCCATCGAAGATATCACTGTCATGGATAATGTGAAAGTCGTACAAAGGTTAACCGGACGTATAGCAACCTTGGGATGATTTATTTCGAGGTCCTCCGATAAGATCCACCGGTTCATCTCACTATTGAAGAAAAAGTGTAACTTCTCATGGACCCCGGATTGCCAACGAGCCTTGGAGGAGCTCAAGCGATATCTATCGAACCCACCACTTCTTCACACGCCGAAGACAGACGAACAAGTATACCTGTACTTGGCAGTATCAGAGATAGTGGTAAGTGGAGTCCTAGTCCAGGGAGAGAAAGGTACGCAATTTCCAATTTACTATGTTAGCAGGACTTTAGGTAATGCTGAAAGTAGATTCCCTCACCTAGAAAAATTAGCGCTCTCTTTGCTAAGCGCCTCTAGGAAGCTAAAACCGTAATTTCAATGTCACCCCGTATGTGTCATAACCACTTACCCATTAAGGAATGTAATGCATAAACTCGAGCTCTCAGGACGGTTGGCCAAATGGGCCGTAGAGATCAACGAGTACGATATCGAATATCGGCCTCAGACCGCCATTAAATCTCAAATTTTCGCAGACTTTGTAGCCGACTTTATGCCGGCCCTAATACCCGAGGTCGAAATAGAGTTGTTGTTAAACTTGGGAACTTCTTCGGGAATTTGGACCCTCTTTACGGACGACGCCTCGAAGGCAAATGGGGTCCGAACTTGAAATTGTATTGAAGCCACCCGCACGTAATATAGTTAGACAATCGTTTAGGACTGTAAAATTAACTAACAATGAGGCCATGATCGCAGGTCTCGAACTTGCCAAAAGCTACGGAGCAGAGTTGATCGAAGCTAAGTGCGACTCCCTCTTTGTGGTAAACCAAGTTAATGTGACATTCCAAGTTAGAGAGGAATGAATGCAAAGATACCTGCATTAACTATAGGTAACGTTACATCGGTTTAAGGAGTGAACTCTACAACATGTGCCTCAGGATCAAAACAGCGAGGCTGATGCCTTGCTAACTTGGGATCGTCGGTCGATGACGACGAGTTCAACTCGGGGACGGTCGTACAACTCATGAGTTTGGTAGTGGAAGAAGGTCACGCCGAGATAAACTCAACAAGCCTAACTTGGGATTGGAGAAACAAATATGTAGAATATCTGATGACCGAAAAATTACCTCCGGACCTTAAAGAATCAAGGACTCTGCGTATGAAGGCGGCCCGGTTCATCCTGTCCGAAGACGGTACATTGTTCCGGAGAACGTTCGACGACCTACTCGCAATATGTCTAGGATTAGGAGACACCGAGTATGTTCTGAGGAAAATCCACGAATGAACCTGCGGAAAGCATTCGGGCACCGAATCATTAGTTCAGAAAATAATCAGAGCAGGCTACTACTTGATCGACATGGAAAAAGACACGAAGGAGCTCGTATGAAAATGCGACGGATGTCAAAGGCATGCTCCGGTGATTCATCAGCTCGGGGAGCTGCTACATGCGGTCTTGTCACCCTGGCCATTCATGAAATGGGGGATGGAATCGTCGGCCCCCTTCCATGGGCACCCGGTAAGGCTCAATTTATATTGTCTATGATTAACTATTTTTCTAAATGGTTGGAAGCCCGAGCGTTTGAGAAAGTCAGGGAGAAGGAAGTCATTGATTTCATCTGGGACCACATAATATGTCGGTTCAGAATGCTGACTGAGATCGTGTGTGACAATGGGAAGCAGTTCATCGGCAGCAAAGTAAGCAAGTTTCTAGAAGATCATAAGATCAAAAGAATCATGTCAACACCCTATCACCCTAGTGGGAACGGGCAAGAGGAGTTCATGAACGAAACCATATTCCAATGCCTCAGAAAGAGATGGACCGATGCCAAAGGAAAGTGGAAAGAAATCTTGCCCGAAGTCTTATGGGCATACCGTACGACCTCGAAGTCCAGTACCGGGGTCACCCCATTCTCGTTGGTTTACAACACCGAAGAACTAATTCCGGTCGAACTCGGAGAACCGAATCTCAAGTTCCGATATGCAACCGAAGAATAAAAGAACGAGACTATGAATATGAGCCTGGAACTGTTAGATGAAAGGCGCGAAGCCGCCCTCGTTCAGCTAGCCGCCCAAAAATAATTGATCGAGAGGTATTACCATCGAAGAGCCAACATTCGACAATTGAAACTGGGAAGGTCCGTATCAAATTATCGAGATCACTGGAAAAAGGGTCGTACAAACTAAGAGCAATGAATCGTGATCGACCACCGAACAACTGGAACATAGCTCACTTGAAATGATATTACTGCTAAAATACGACCCCCTTTACTTCATTTGTTTTTACATTTTGGACTAACACTTGCAGGTGACAGTCAAAGAACGATACAATTTTTTAGGCCTGAAAGCACGCGTTGCACTCTTTTGCCCTTGAACCGGTTTTGTCCCAAATGGGTTTTCCGGCAAGGTTTTTAACAAGGCAACAATGGATCGTGCTAACTTAGAATTGCAGACCGGTTTTGAACCAATGTCAAGGATCACATCAATAGTATCCGAGGCTTCTCTATGATCGGCCTCAAACACTGGGGGGCATCACCCTCGGATAATGATTTTGGAAAGGAAATAAATTTTGTGCTCAAATTTTCTAGGCCCGATCGATAGGATTTACTGTAAGCGCCAAACAGTCAAATGAACCATGCCCACATAGACCACCTGAGCCCGGACACAAAGCTTGAATACATGTGTAACTTTGTATGTTACGCACAATAATGAAAGGAAGTTTCTACCTTGCGAATACATATTTTGTCCCTTGAAAATTTTTCTTTCTTACATTTGATCCCCTAAAGACATAGAGCCCAAGGGCCACCTCACTCGGGGACTGCCGCCCAAGGCAGGTTCGGACCACCCGGGGTAACGAAGCCCGGGGGCACAAAGCTTATTAGTTAGTGCCGAACTTTTAAGGCTACAGTCATCTCGGTTAAGACCGGACGACTCGGGGTAACAAGCCCACTCGGAAACACCCAAACTAGAAAGGCTACGACCATCCTAGAACATTTCGGAGACGTTGGAGATTCGTCACCAAAACATAAGGCCTTCAAAATTTCTAAACCAGTTCAAAAGGCTACCCTCGGCAAATTGTAAAATAAAATATTCTAAGTACTTTTGGAAAAGCTTCCGGTCATACCAAGCCCCCCGCGAGTCTTAAGAAAAATAGTATCGAGATCAAGGCCTATTCAAACCTTAGAACAAGACTTAATTATTACATACTAAGGCATTCGATATCTTTACAATCATAAAGAAAAGAGCGAAAGAAAACAAGCTTAAAACTATCGAAGGGAAAAGGAGCCTTATATATATATATATATATAAAAAGATCTTTACAAAGGTCAAACGACCTCGACAAAAAAGTACAAAGGTAAAAAAAATGGAAAAATCTACAAGGCACTTAAACGACTTGGTCTACACTGGAGCCCGCCTTATCACCAGGACCATCAGAGTCTTCTCCGTCCCAGGATCCGCCCGAATCCTCGGAGTCTTCTTCGTCCTCGGGATATGCAAAAATTTTGGCCTCGGCCTCAGCCTCAAACCCCTTAGCACTTTCAACCTCAGCCGACAAATCAAAACCCCGAGCGTGAACTTCCTCAATGGCCTCCTTTTGGGAGTGCCACTTCACGTATTCAATAATATCTTTCAGACGGTCCTGGGCTACCTCAGCATTGACATTATACTGGGCCACCATCTCATCGGCATCGGCTTTGGTTACTTCAACCACCGACTTGGCCGCTTTAAGCTCCTTGGCAAGGGCCTCTCGATCGGTAACAACTGAGCCTAGCTGAAACTGGAGCTCCTCAATTTTTTGGGACCTTGACTTAGCCTTCTCCCTCATCGCTCGAAGTTGGGCCTCCGCCGAGGTCAAATGTGCCCGGGCAGTCTCCTTTCCCGAGGCCAGGCAGTCCATCCTGCCTCTCCACTCTTCAGCCTTGACCTTGATTACAACCATCTCGGCTCGGAGTTGGTCGATCCGATCAATGTTTTGTTGAACCTGCGGACCATTAGTCACCGTGTCTAGCTCATCATCACTAACTTCAAATATTTTTACCTGTTCGACCAGGTCAGCGTGTTCTTTCCGAGCCGCTTCCAACTCGGCTGGAAGGCTCTTAGCCTCTCCTTCATGTTGCTTGCTGAGAAGTTTGTACGTATCTCTCTTCTCAGCAAGCGCTTTGACTTCGGCTTCGAGTTGGTTCAGCTCATCCCGATACCAGAGGAATGTTTTTGGTGAAGCATTGAGGCCTACAAAAATGAAGAAAAATGTTAAGATAATCAATGAATTAGTTCAAATACCAAAGGAGAAATTGAAATCATCAGGAGTTGTCTAGAGTTACCCGGTTCAGCACGTGCTGTGCTTTGTTGAACAGGCAGGGTGTGTCTACCTCATTTATTTTATACTAATCTTCTTCCGTCACCAGGCACCGAAGGTAACTGGCCATCCCAACGGGAGGGGGGGGGGGAGGGGAGAAAGAACCCGGGCATCCTCCGAAACGGTGATGATAATGGACCGTAGGGAACCGGTTGATCAATTTCAACTCGAGTTAGGCCCACCTTCCGCCGAGGATGGACTTTTCCTTGGTACCTTTAATTCTCCTAATCCGGTGACGTCCTCCGTGGCGGTGGAATCCATGCCATAAAAAAAGTAGCGGAGGGGGTCGTCCGCTCCGTGGGCCCCCTCGTTGGGGCACTCTTTCATCATTTGGGCCTCATTGTTCATGGACTCGGTAAACGAGGGTGACTCGGTGATGTCTATCATTCCTAGTGCCTCCTTTAGGGCACTTCCCGAATCCCGAGAAGCCTCAGCCCCGGTCTCCTCATCGGCCTCCCTAGCTTAAGGCAGATCGGCCTCACGGATCTCTGGTTCAAAGGCCCCCTGCTCTTCGAGCTGTGACGGCTCACGGGCCACCAGAACAAAGGGTTCTTCTCCCAAGGATTCGTCCCTCAACCGATAGAGAAAATTCGAAGCTGGTGCTCGGGAGCTGGTGTTTTCTTTTGACTTGCGCACCAGCCTTCTCCTTGTTTTCTTTTTCTCCGAGCTCGGGGAACTCGGAGCCCTCTTCCTTTACCTCCCTTCAGCCTGTCTCGGAGCAGGGGACTTGGCAGGTAAGTCCTCGCCACCGACTGGAGGCCTAAGCTCGACATCCTTAGATAAGCCTGCAAAATAAAGTATAGGGAGTAAGGGCTTAATGTTAAACGGGGAATCCTGATACAACCTACTCGGGAAAGAAGTCTCACCATAGGAACGGGCCTCCCAACGGCCCTTCGACAGTTTGCAACACGAGCGCTCGGAGTAGGGCATCTGTAAAGTTATGCCCTTAACCCACTCCTTTAGTCGAGGGATAGCATTTGGGACTCGAGCGACAGCTACACCACCATAAAGCACGGATAAGGAAAGGAGAAGCAAGTATAAAATCAACATTGGAAAGTAAGTTCTACTTACGTGACATATTCCACTTCTCGGGCAATGGCCTGTACTCAGCCGGTATCAAGTCCGAAGTCCTCACTCGAACAAAATGGCCTTGTCATCCTCGATCCTGGTCCTCATCAATACTTGAGAACGAGGCTTTATTGGCCCAACGCACAAGCTTTATCAGTCCCCCCTGAAAGATTCGAGGACTGTATAATCGGAGTAGATGATCAAAGGTGAACGAGCACCCATCGATTTTGTTCACAAAAAACCGGAGGAGGATCATGATCCTCCAGAGTGATGGATGAATTCGGCCTAGGAACACGTTGTACCTCTTGTAGAAATCTAAAATGACCGGGTCTACCGGGCCCAATGTAAAGGGATAAGTGTAAACAGTTAGATATCCCTCGACATAGATAGTGATGGCCTCTTCGGGGTCGGGGACCACTATGTCTTTATCGGCCCAGTTGTAGTCTTTTCGGACCATATGGAGGACCTCTTTGGTAATCGAGAAGATGTATCTCGAGACCTCCTCACATCGACCCTGTGCTGAAGAAGGCTTTTCAACCTTGAAATCGATGTTGACTGAGCATCACCCGGGGATGAACATTTTCAAAGGGGGTTCGGGTACTGGTTCATCGACGGCTGCACGCGGAGCGGTCTCCTCGTCCTCGATAGCCGGCTGCAAAGTGGAAGGAGCTTCTTTCTTGGGAACGGTTTTGAAAGTCTTTGCCATTCTTTTAGAGAATGAAGATGGAGGAAAATCTAAGAAAGATGAAGAAAGAAAGGAAGTTGAAGGATAAAACTTGTTGGCTTGAGAAGAATATGGGTAAAAACTCTTACAAAGGACCTCTAATAACGGGGGTAAAAATGCTAAAGATTATTGAAATCCTGAAGGTACGAGGGTAGAAGATTTGATGTAAAGTAATAATAAACGAAGGAGGGGATATTTATAGATGTTTAGCAACGTTTCATGTCCAGGGACGGCCGAACAGCTACTGAGATTCATTTAATGCCATTATGTGTTGACTGACGAGACGTTTTGGATGTTTTGACATTTCTGTCATGATGTGTCGAAGTAAGAATCGGAAATTTATGTCGTTTCTCGTCGTTTACTCTTCGAAAAATGAGGGGACTATCTGTATGTGGGTGGAATTGAGCTCATGGTACATCCCGGCCTCCGATAAAATAAGTCAGGCTCGAGACATGGCGGCAAGGGACCAAAATCAAACCAAAGTCCTACCGGACTAGAACCCGGGGCATGACGCTCGCCCTGAAGAATATCGAGGCCATGGTCCCGGAATCGATCCTAGTCTCGAATGACTTCAAAGAACATTGTCAGATAATCCAGCATACCCAATAGAAATCTGAAATATCTGTGACCGGCCGAATATTACGGCGGGGATCTCGGCTCGTATCGATAAGGAACCGGCAATCAGTGAATCAGAAGATTTTTTACATGTTATAGAGTTTACCTAAAGTAGGACTCCCCTACTATATGAAGGGGGTATGATAATTTATGAAGGAGATGGTGACACGTACTCAAAGGAAATATATTATTAGTTTCTCTATCTTTAGCTCTTGTTCTTTTTCATTTGTACCAGTCGTGCTGAGCCCGGCTCGAGAGTGGCCATTTCACTAAGTTTGAAGCTATTCAACTCGTGTGGTTTGAATTTATTTTATCTTTATTTATTCAATAGTAACTTAGTTTATCGATTTGTATCAAGTTAATCCGCGTATTCTTAAACCCACTTATAAATTTAATTCTTATCCGGTATGGATGGTAAACACCCATCTCCCACAGTTTAGTCGTGGAGCATGTAATATAAATTCAAATTCAAAACACTAGGGACTCAACCTGAAAATCAAGACAAAAAAGGAAAGATATTCAAAATCTGCCACCACAAGTAGATGCGGTTGGCTCACCTCAATGTGATACAGCTACCTTCTTGATAAATATTATGGCGCAAGGCTGGAAACAAAAATAAAAGTTGCCCGTAGCCTAGCAAGATCATCAACTCGCCCCTCTGTCATACCCCATGGAACAAGGCTCTAAAAATATTTTACATGCTATGAACAAGGTATAGCATATATCATAATTGTAATGCATGTATAAAAAAGGCAAAAGATATACATGTAACAACTCATAAGTGTAATCTAATAATGTCACCTATGCGTATCAATAGCCCGTCCATAAGCACACAAACTGTATCTCGTAGTGTCACCTATGCGTTTTAATATCACGTCCATAGTATATACTCTTACCTGTGTTGAATATGGATTTTAGTAGACCATCCATATAGCCAATCCTAACTCATACTGTACCAAACCATTAGTGCGATAACTAGTAGCAATCATTGTGGTGGCAACCTAACTATGTATGAGAAGGTGCATACAACATCCGGTATGATGACTATCTCAACTCATCAACCAAAGGCACGCAAGGAAAATAGTGCAATAACAATATCAATAAATAAGAGAGCACTCATTCTATAAATCTAAGTACAATAGGCAATGCCACATATTACAACATGTTTTCTAAATAGTCCAAACTAGCATGTCATGCTTATCATAAGAGATATCTCATGCTTTGTAATATAACAAAGAGAGTGAAGTACCTTGGCATATAGCATATAAGCGAAGAAAACTATATACATGTCCTAGTATGAACTCCTCAACATAATAGGTATTTTAAAGTATTCAAGCAAGTTTCTAAATCATGACGTTAAAAAAGCAAGCAGTCGACAAGTCAAAGTATTACTTGTCTCGATAATGGTAAACTTTTACTTGAAACCTTTACTTGAAATGCCAAACCTTCCTCAAACGATCTCTAATTGCCCCAATCTATATAAAATCATCAATAATGAGTCAAAATTAGCTTAAGATAATTACTCTAATAATTTTAGGAAGCTTTAAAATCAAAGTCAACTCTTGGTCAACTCCAACGGGTCAAAATCCAATATAAATTATATATAGTTTCCGATTATCCATAAGATCATGAGTCCAAATATATAATTAGTTTCTCAATTTAAGTCCCAAATGCCCACTAATTTTTAATTTTCCAATTTTGGACTTAGGGCACAACTTTCATAAATTTACAATTTCTACTCTCAAATCCTTCAAATTAATTTGAAGTCATGGAAAAACATCATCATATGAGCTGAACTTCCTGATTTTAACTCTTATTTATTGATACCCACATATCAAATAGTCGTAAAAAGAATCATAAAGAGAGCCCATATATTACCTTGGAAAGAAGACTACTAGTTGCTCAAGGTTTTGCGGTTATAGCACATTTGAACTATAGATTCCTTCGGAGCCTTGTTAGAACTAATCACCTTAGATATTGCCACAAACATTTCCAAGAATGTGATGCCATTATTAGGGAAATACATAGCTGATGCATGTTGCTACAGCAACGCAGAGAAATGAAAGTCTCTTGCATTTCTTTCAAACTCATTACCAAATTTAGCTTGGTTTCCTTTGCATTTGTTTTAAACACCTAATTCTCTTGTAACTCGGGCTCTGATGGCACTATAATGTCTCAACTCTGATCATTGCCTATCATAGATTAAAGGGTAAGTATATAGTCATATAACATGGCTAAAATAAATATGCCCAAAAATCATAATATTCAAGGACCTTCGGCCTCAAACAAATGAGGATACTTGGACCGCATTTCTTCCTTGGCTTCCCGCGTCATTTCCTCAACGTTCTTCATCCTCCATACGACTTTAATGGAAGCTACTTCATTGGTCCTCAACTTTCGTACATGTCTATTCGGAATAGTAACTGGACTTCCTCGTAAGACAAGTCATCCATAATCTGAACATCATCAACTGGCACGACCCGAGAAGGGACTCTGATAAACTTTCGCAGCATAGATACATGGAAGCTGGATAGACAAACTCAAACTCTAAAGGTAATTCTAATTTGTAGGCCACTTAGCCTATCCTCTGAATGATTCTGTACGACCCAATGTATCTTTGGATAAGTTTACCTTTCCTGCTGAATCTCATAACGCCTTTCATAAGCGATACCTTTAAGAAAACCCAATAGTCAACACGGAACTCCAAGTCTCGTCATCGTATATCTGAATATGACTTCTGACAACTCTGATCTATCAACAATCGCTCCTCAATAAGCTTTACTTTCTCTACAACTTGATGGATCTGATCAGGTCCAAGCAACTCTAATTCGCCCACTTCGAACCAGCCGATAGAAAGATCTACACTTATGCCCGTATAGAGCCTCGTAAGGTGCCATTCTAATGCATGATAACTATTATTATATGTAGAAGAAAGTTGTCTATTAGACTCTAAAATCTAGCATGCAGGCTCATAAAATATCTCTGAGCGTCTGAATCGTACGCTCTTCCTGGCCGCTTGTATGTGGGTGAAAAGTTGTACGAAGACTTACATGTGTCCCCAAACCTTTTTGGAATGACCTCAAGAAGTTCGTTGTATACCAGACTCCTCTGTTTGATATATAATAGATATTGGGACACCATGATGTCATACTATCTCGTTAATACACAACATTGCATAATCCTTGGTCGTATAAGTCGTTCTGAATGGTAAGAAATGAGCTTAATTTGTCAGCATATCAACAATCAACCAAATAGAATCTAACTTGCGATAGGAGCGAGGCAAACCAATGACAAAGTCCATGTTAAGCATCTCCACATCAGAATCTCTTGTTCTAGACTAGCCCGCCGGGCTTCTGGTGCTCTATCTTCACCTTTTAATAGTTGGGACACTGTGTGACGAACTTGGCTAGATCTCTTTTCATATCATTCCACCAGTAGACATCTTTGATGTCGTGGTACATCTTTGTCACCCCTGGATCAATAGAATACCAGGAATAGTGTACCTCTGCCATAATTTGATCTCATAGTCCCGCTATATCTGGGACACACAATCGGCCTCGGTATCTCAAGACTCCATCTTCTCTGACCTCGAATGGTGTATTTTCATTTGGTTGGGCTTGTTCTCTATACTACAATAGCATGGGATCATCATACTAGCTCTCTTTTACCTCTACTACTAAAGATGATGAAGTCATGTTCTGAACGACAACACCACCATCAATTGAGTCTAATAATCGGACACCAAAGCTTGCTAACCTATGCAGTTCTTTGGCTGATTCTCTCTTCTTGGCCCTCAATTATGCTAAATTACCCATAGATCTGCGACTGAGGGCATCGGCTACAACATTAGCCTTACCTGGATTGTATGAGATATCAAAACCATTGTCTTTTAGCAATTCGAGCCAACACCTTTGTTTCATGTTGAGCTCTTTCTGTTTAAAGATGTTCTGGAGGCTCTTATGATATGTAAAGATGTCAACCTAGACACCATAAAGACAATGCGGCCAAATCTTAGGCGCGTGTACAACTACTACTCCCTTAGATCACGGCCAGTTAGTGCTTATCGTGCTTCCTAAACTGTCTCGGGTCATATGTGGTTACCTTGCCGTGTTGAATTAAAACACATCCTAAACTGATACCTAGGGCATCACAATGAACTGCATATCCCACTGAACCTTCAGGAGGTGTCAGAACTGGTGCTTCCATCAATCTACTCTTCAGCTCTTGGAAACTATGATCGGAAGCATCTGTCCACTGAAACCTAGCTTCTTTTTTAGTCAGCTTTGTTGAGGGTCTAAAAGACTATAGAACCCCTCTATGAATCTCCTACTAACCCCAAGAAACTACGAACCTTTGCCAGCCTTGTAGGTCTAGGCCAAGTCTTCAAAACCTCTACAATCTGTGTATCAACTCTTATTCTCTCATCTGAGACGATATGGCCTAAGAATTCCTCTGAATTAAGCCAAAATATACATTTTGAGAACTTCACGTAAATCTCTTGATCCTAGAGAGTTTGAACCACCGCTCATAAGTGATCTGCATGCTCTACTTCTAAACGTGAATAGATAGCATCAATACACAACCCAATCCAATGCCCGAAGCATTACAATAGATAACATAACCATCGGTCCCCTCTAGGAGTGTCAGAACCGGTGCTGAAGTCAATCTATCCTTCAATGCCTAGAAACTCTGCTCACAAGCATCAGTCCACTAAAACTTAGTTTCCTTCAAAGCCAACTTTGTCAATGGTGCAGAAAGGGAGAAACATCCCTCTACAAATTTCATGTAATGACCTTCCCAACCCAGGAAGCTACGAACCTCTGTCGGTGTCATGGGTCTAAGCCAAGTCTTCACTCCCTCAATCTTCTGTGTATCAACCCGGATACCCTTACCTCATATAATATACCCAAGGAAAGCTACAGAATCCAACTAGAATTCACATTTAGAGAACTTTGCGTATAACTTCCATTCTTGTAGAACTCTGAGCACAGTACGCAAATAATCTGCATACTCAGCCTATGATCGGGAGTAAACCAAAATATCATCTATAAATACAATCATGAATAGATCTAGAAAGGGTCTGAATACATGGTTCATAAATTCCATAAGTACTGTTTGGGCATTGGTAAAACCGAACGACATAACAAGAAACTCAAAAAGCCTGTATCTGGTCTTGAATGTTGTCTTTGGAATATCATTCTCTTTAACCCTTACCTGATGGTACCCAGACCTCAAGTCTATCATCAAGAAAGACCTAGCACCCTGCAAATGATCAAACAAATAATCAATCCTTAGTAACGGGTACTTATTCTTGGTCGTCTCCATATTTAACTGCATGTAATAAATAAACATCTACAACGAACCATCTTTCTTTCTCACAAATTATGCAGGTGCTCCCCATAGTGATGTATTGGGTCTAATAAAGCCTTTTTCAAGCAAATCCCTCAGTTCTTCTTTCAACTCTCTCAGCTCTGCATGTACCATTCTATATGGAGGAATAGGTATTGGCACGGTATCTGGTAATATGTCAATAGCAAACTCAATCTCCTGCTCTGGCGGAAGGCCTGGAAGCACATCAGGAAAACATTGGGAAACTCATTAACCACCGGGATAGACTGAAGGGTCAGTGACTCTGCTTTCACATCCTCTGTCCGAACTAAGTGATAAATATAGCCCTTTATGATCATCTTCCTTACCTTGAGATAGAAAATAAATCTACCTCTCGGCGATGCAGTATTACCTTTCCACTCCAGAACTGCCTCCCTTGGAAACTGGAACCGAACCATCTTTGATCTACAATCAACTATAGCATAACAAGAAGCCAACCAATCCATACCCATTATAACATCAAATTCTACTATATCTAACTCAATCAGTTCTGCTACTATAGAAAGAACATGAACTTCTACTATACAATCTCTATATACCTGTCTAGCTATCACTGGATCCCTAACAGGTGTAGACACCTCAAAGGGTTTAATCAACTCAGGTTCTATCCCAAACTTACTATCAACCAACTGAGTGACGTATGATTTAGGTGGAACCTGGATCAATCAATGCATATACATCATATGAGAAGACTGATAATATACCTATAACAACGTCAGGTGACGACTCCTGATCTCGTCGACCCATTAATGCATAAATGAGTTTCTGAGGACCCCTCGAGCTAGATGCTCCACTTTTGCCTCTATCATGACTAGCTGGTGGCTGTGAACCTTGCCTAGGGGGCAGAGTGATGATGACGAACTAGCTACAAATCCCGCTGGCTGAACTATACCTGCACCACCTCTCGTCCGAAAATCTCTCATAACATGGCCTGGATAACCACAAGTATAACAAACAACCAGCCCCACAAGGCATTGCCCGACATGGTACTTACCACACTAAGCACATCGTGGCAAGGGTATCCTCATCTGACTCGACACACATCTACACTAAGAACTAGAGGCCCTAGAACTCTGATTGGGCCCTTAATATGTGGAATGATCAAATCTCCTACCGGCATACTGAGGGGATGCACTAGTTGATGGCTGGGCTGGATACCCCGAGTACTGTTGTCTCTCGTGACTTCAAAACTCACCAAAAAGACCTGAAGATCTCGCTCTCTTATTTTGGACGCTATCATGCACACGATTGGACCTCTGCTTTTACTTACGCTCCTGTACACCCTGAGCGTACGCCTGCATACGAGAAATATCCATGTATGGCTGATGTGAGACCGACATACAGTCATTAAGAAGGTGCGGCTCAAACCCCATCACAAACTAGTGAACCCGATCCTCCATCTTAGCTACAATAATGGGAGCATACTTAGCCAAAGAATCAAACTGAAGTTTGTACTGCCGAACACTCACATTACCCTGCCGAAGTATCTAGAACCTATCAACTCTGGCCCGTCTATGCTCTAGTCGCAAATAATGACGTAGAAAAGCCTCTGTAATCTCCTACCATACTGCTGGAAGGGCATCATCACCTTTGGACAACTCCCAAGACTCGTACCAATTAACTGCAAGATCCCGAAGTCTATAGGAAGCTAGCTCAACTGACTCAGTCGCAGTGGCCATCATTACCCTTAAAGTCCTCTACATCCTATCAATAAATACCCGAGGGTCCTTGTTTGGATCTGCTCCAGTGAATCCCGGAGGGTCCAAATTAATGAAATCAGGAACCCTCACACCTACCTATCTGCAGGACCAATACCTACCTCTTGGTACCGAGCCTGTGCGACCACTAATCGAGTCAATAGCTAAATAGCATCTCTCGTCACCTAACCCGGTGCATCTGGTTGAGGAGCTGGGGTATTGGGGCGGGCGCTGGAGTCGGTTCCCCTTGGATCTCCTCTGGAGAGGGCAGGGTATGTGAAGTTTGATATGGAGTCTCACTCCGAGACTCTCCCCGAGCCCTGGTAACTCATGGAATTCGACTCATAGCCTCATGAGCCACAAACTTGGCCTTTTGGGCGGCTGTAGCCTTCTTAGGCATCGCTGAGAACATGACATATCATTGATAAAATGAATCTTTATATCGCAGCATCTAAGATGAGAAGGGAAGATAACATCTTATATGTCCTGCAGCCTCCTGTTTATAAGTATGGTGCAAAACACACTCATAAACAAGACTACTAGATACAGTCTGTAGATAACCCTAGTACAGAATTGCTCTGATACCACTTTTGTCACGACCCAAACCGATGGTCCATGATGAGTGCCCGATTACTACCTGTCAAACACCACCTAACCATACGTCTAAGATATAAACATAAAATAAGGGTAGGTCATACAAACAACTATCAATAAACTGTTGAATCACGTGAATAACATAAGTGAGGACATATGCCCAAAAGTCATATATATATATATATATATGCGGAATATGGTAGGATGAGCCGGCAAGGCTGCTATGGACAACTATATATCAAAATAGAAGCTGATAAGGCCACACACTATCCAACTATACATGACTGTCTACAGACCTCTAATAGAGTGTACAACTGTATAAAGGACAAGACTGGCCCCCATCATACCCACATATTCATACAAAAATATCGTACCAAAACCCAATAGTAGCTCTAGATCAAATGCAGCACACCAACTCTCGCTGAGCAAGGATCCTATGAAAGGGGGACCGTCAGCCTGTCTATCTGCACCTACATGCATGAAACGTAGGCCCTCGGGCAATAGGGGCTTCAGTACGAATAATATACCGAGTATGTAAGGCATAAAAATCAGTATATAAAAGACATGAAAGAAACATGGAGTAAAGGACTTAACCTGTAAGTTTGAATAACTCTGTGAAACATGAAACATTTATAATTTCATGCATATGCGTACAAATATCATATCATGCATAGGTATATGCGTACATAACATCATCAAGCCTCTGAGGGCATCCCATCATATAATATCAACCTCAGTGGACGAAATCATCAATGTATACCAACTGATCAGGTGGTGGTGCGTATATAATGTCATAAACTTTCCCGTAACCATATACATATTATATACACATATATAACGCCATCTGGTCATGGGTCAATGTACATGCATAACTGAATGCAATGCATAAAAAGTAAGTCAATAAGACCTCTCGTGAAGTTATAAGATCAATATGCCTTCGGTTAATATCACGAAATAAACTTTATCACTTATGTAGTTTCTGAGACCTATGAAGAGACGATATAATTATAGGACATATGGGGAATCAAAAACATAGTCAACCATTGTACTTCATAGAATAGAGTCATTTGTGAAAGTTGCGTGTTTGCTTATTTCGTTGTTATGGAGCATGCCAAAAGGAAACAAGGGATAGCCTTAACATACCTTATAGAAATCTGTCCAATAATAATGCTAAACTCAGCTCACTACACCTTAATCTACAACAACGACAGTGAAGCTATTATCAAGCTATGAATGACTCTCTCATTTATATAACAAAAGTAACTTAATCTGTAACAAAACGGGCAGCATTTCCCCTAATTATATTGCTTCCTAAGCCTATTATAGGCGAGAAAATAACATAATACAATCAGCAAATCAAAAATAACTTAACTAAAATTCGGGAATGTTAATACAACAAAAATCCTACATATGCCATAACACACGCAACCGAAAAGTTATCAATTAGCCTGAAATTGCAACGATGAGCGACCAGCCTACTATCCTACCACAGGTGGAATTTCTCCACTCCCTTTATCCTTCAAAACTCCATAAATCAGAAGCAAAAAAGGCTAACACACGTTTACTAGAAAACAGTCCAATACAAGTGGAATAAATCAAACTCACATCTTCCGATCACCTTCTCGTGAGTTCTAACTATTAGGAAATGAATTTATCAACCTTTCTTGAGATTATAAGGCTTAAATACGGCAAGTAAGCATTTTCTTAACTATGAAGTACCTTCCAATACTCAAACTAGAAAGAAAAAGAGAGGCACTGTAATGATACTTACACCGTAGGGATCGTTCTAATGTTATCACTTCTTGATTTTGTACCCGAGATGTTAATCCTTTTTGAAACCCTTGTAGAATGCTTATTGGCCCATCTTCAGGCGCTTATATCTTCGTATCCGGAAGTCGTATGAATGAACGGTGAAGTGTATTGAAAACTACATTTAAGGATCTTCAATATTTTATATAATATGTCCCAAAAGACCTCATATAATACACCAAATATATTGCTCAAAAATCTTCATTAGAAGGCAAGTCCTTAGTCGGTTTTTCCGCAACTTAAATCCGATTTTTTCAAAATTTATATTTTATATCCAAACATCATATATAGTCATATTATGACTTTAAAATCATATAAATCATGATTAAAAAGTCTCTTGTTCATTATTCATCACCTTGGGACGCACAGGGTGTAACACAACCATGCCCACAGAGGGATTGTTGTGAGTGTGGTGATACTATGCACATTACGAGAGATTGTCTCAGATTTTTGAGGGGTGGACCTCAACATGGTACTTAAGCTATAGTTTTTTCTCTAGTTGCTACCCCACATGCATAGGTAGCTAGAGGTAGAGGACAGGAAGGTATAAGACGTCTTAGATGGGGAGGCCAGGCCCGTTGTTATGCTTTCCCTAGTAGGACTGTGGCCATTGCATCGGATGTTGTCATTACAGGTAATGTTCTGGTTTGTCATAGAGAAACATCAATTTTATTTGATCCAGGTTCTACTTATTCGTATGTTTCATACTATTTTACTTCATATTGCGATATGTCTAATGATTCTCTTGATACTCATGTTTTTGTGTCTGCACTCGTTGTGGATTATTTTATAGTGGACCGTGTCTATCATTCTTGTTTGGTCACTATTTGGGGCAACAAGACTAGGATTGACCTTCTGTTGTTTAATATGGTAGATTTTGATGTGAAGGATTGGTTATATCCATATCACGCTAAGACCGTTATGTTGGGTCATGTTCCTAGTATAGTGATGTCTTTTTTGAAGGCTCAACAGATGATTGAGAAGTAGTGCTTTGCGTACTTCGCCTTTGTAGGGGATGTTAGTGCTGATACTCCTACCGTTGAGTCAGTTCCGGCAGTGAGAGAGTTTTCAGATATTTTTCCTGTAGACCTACTAGGCATGCTACATGGTGGGGATATTGATTTTGGTATTAACTTGGTGTCAGGCACTCAGCCCATATCTATTTGTTACCGCCTGGCTCCAGCAGAGTTGAAGGAATTAAATGAACAGTTGTAGGAATTACTAGATAAAGGTTTCATCAGGTCGAGTGTTTCACCTTGGGCTACTCTGGTTCTATTTGTGAAGAAAAAAGACGGTTCTATGAGGATATGCATTGACTGCATCAGGACGAGTGTTTTACCTTAGGCATCGTAAACCTACCAATGACTCTTTCATTTATATAACGAAAGTAACTTAAACTGTAATAAAACAGGCAACATTTCCCTTAATTTTACTGCTTCCTCAAGCGTACTATAGGCGAGACAACAACACAATATAATCGTCAACTCAAAAATAACCTAACTACAATTCGGGACCTTTAATACAACAAAAATCACACATATACCATAACACACCCAATCGACAAGTTATCAATTAGCCGAATATTGCAATGACGAGCGACCAGCCCACTATCCTACCATATGTGGCATTTCCCATGCCCTTTATCCTTCCAAACTCCATAATTTAGCAGCAAAAGAGGCCAACACGAGTTGACCATAAAGCAGTCCACTACAAGTGGAATAAATCGAACTTACAACTTCCAATCACCGTCACATGAGTTCTAACTATTATGAAACAAATTTATCAACCTTCCTTGAGATTTTAAAGCATAAATACAGCAAGTAGGTGTTTTATTAACTATTAAGTACCTTCCAAAACTCAAACTACAAAGAAAAGGATAGGCGGTATAATGATACTTACGTCGTAGAGATTGTTCTAATGTTATCATTTTTTGATTTCGTACCCGAGATGTTAATCATTTTTGAATCCCTTGTAGAAAGCTTAAGGATAAGTTTATGTTTCTTCTATGTCCGTGGTCTATGGAATAATGAAGAAAAAGAAGACTTAAGGCGCACATATATATA